>JAKOGI010005141.1:0-16020 GCA_029747015.1 Carnegiea gigantea | reverse complement strand
AACCATGGAAGAAACGTAGCAAATAGTCATCATTTGAGGTGTCAAACATGCGTTGCAAGTGGAGGCAGAAACCGGCTGCTTGACACCTGGTTGCTTAGCCTGGTGGTTTTCCTCCTTCAAGGGGTTTGCTTAAGGTGGAAGGCTGCCAAGCAGGTCATTTTGAGCTGCTTGATTAAGCACCACTCAGGTACTTGAGAAAGAGACACGTGGAGCTAGTGAAACGCCACCATTTTGCAAGCTCTCATTCGACCACTCAAGCATGACATGGCACCCATGCAATTTTCAGTCCTTTTGAGGTGGCAGCCATGCTCTCTTACCTTCCTTGAAGGGAAATTGAGTCAACAAGGTTTCTTAATACTTAGGAAAGAGTTTAAGAAGGAAATCTTGTGGTTTGTAGCTTAAACTTTCAGCTTATGTATGTTTTAGCTTAAACCGTGTATTACTAAGCATAGGATTAGTTTAATGACTTTCCTTGCCTAGAAGGAAAGCTCTTTTCATGTATTCACAAGGCTATATAAGTGCCTTGGCTACTCTTTTGTAAAACAATAAGTTTTGAGTATTAAAGTTGAGAGTAAAGACTTTGTGTCTTGTGATTTCTTAAACACTTAACTTGCTTATCCTTAATTGTGGCCGATTAAGGTGGTGACCAAGTGAGTCTTGATCTTTGATTAGGTGGTGTATCTTATCCTAATCCAAGATTAAGGGCCCTAAGCTAAGTGATTAGTGGTGTATCTTATCTAATCACAAGGCTTAGAACTATTCAGATTCCATTGAATTCACTTAAAGTTCATGAAGTTAGCTTTGGGTTCCTTAAACCAAAGCTCTCCTTTTTCATGTTCTAATCAGTGAACTTCATTCCCACATCTCCTTTTTCTTTTCATATTCATTTCAAGCTTAATCAAGGCCAAGAATTCTTGCTTTGATGCAGTTTTGAGCCCAAACACAAAAGCCATCTCAAAAACCGTGAAAATCACAAACTAGGCGTGCTTAGGCAGTAAGTTGGCACGGTGCCCCCGTGCCTTGAAGCACGACCGTGCCACCCCTGGTTCGAGAGTTTCCCACTTGTTTTGGTTGTGTTCTTGTTGTAAGTTGGCTTGGGTTGTTCCTACCCTTGAGACTTACATCATTTTTGGTATCAGAGCAAGTTCAGATCCTTGCCTGAACCCCACGCTCCCAAATTAAACCCAAACACAAACAGTCTACTTACGTTTCAAATCAATCCACAAAGAACCCTAGACCTCATCCTTCATGCCATCTTCAATGAACTTGGAGAGAGAACTAGCTTTTATTGATATTGGATATGCTTGCTTTGCAATTCCAAAATTTCATGGCGAAATGGAAGAGTTCACAGGTTGGTTATCTAAGGTGGAACGAGTTTTGCTTGTTGTATCCTTAATGACCAAGAGAAGTTCAAAGTGGTTATTTCAAGATTGAGAGGTTGTGCACTTCAGTGGTGGAATAAGTACAAGTTTGAGCGAAAAAAGAAGGGAAAAGAGAAGGTGAGAACTTAGAAGAAATTGAGTAGTAAGATGAAGGGTTCCTTTTGCCCATCCACTTACACGCCAATGAAAGAAAGTATCTCCATTAAGCCCACGAGTTCATTCCCTTCCACCCCACAAAAGAAACCAACCCCACAAATGATCTTTCCCTCACAACTTAGAAGGTGTCTCAAGTGCCAAGAGCTTGGACACTTAGCCACGGATTGCCCAAACAACAAAGTCATTACCTCGGAAGAAAGGAAAGTCGTGAGAAAGGAGGAAAATCAGGAGGAAAAGAAGATGCCCTTAGTGGAAGAACCGAAGGAGGTCGGATTAGAGGAGGAAAAAGAAGAGGATGAAGAAGATGATCTTGAGGAGATAGAGATTGAGGCAAATAAAGGTGCTATGCTCACTTTAAACATCCACCATCCCCCTAGAAGCCATGAGCATCTCATCCTTCCCACCACTTTTCATAAACCACCATCATTTTTTTCCACTCCACCCACACCTAAAACACTCAACCCAAATTTCTGTCAATCCATTTCAAAACCATTACTAAAAGCTCCTAATTTTGAGTTAAGAGCATTTGAAGAATTGGTTCGAAGCAAGTCCAAGAAGTCCCCTACGTCCACCATTCCAATCAACAAGGGGAAGGTAAAGAAGAAAGTCTCTAAGTTCAAAAGAGACTTGTTTTCATGGTTGATTTTATTTCAACCAGAATTGAAGAAAAAGAGGAGTTCATTACCTACTATGATTTGAGGGCAAATCATTTTTAACAAGGGGAGTATGATGGAAATCCCTCCATCCCTTTTGTTAAAAAAGAATCAAATCAAATTAGGTAATCTTATTATGCTGGGTTAAGGATGAATAAATCATCCAAGTTTTGATTAAACATTGAAACTGCAGGGCAAGGGTTAAATCTAGCAGCTAACCCGTTTTTGAGTGCTTAATTTCTCAAACATACTAAGGGTTTATGTCTAATATTTTTTGATGGATTTGAAGATCAAGATGTTAGCTTTCCAACAAATCAAGTTTCATCCAATTTGGACTTCATTTGGTCGTTCAAATCAGCAATTAAACCCAAGGTGTCAAAACTGCCCAGCAGGGCCAGGATGAACCGGGTTTTGTTCTTTTTATTTCTTATGATATAGTTTAGCTTAAGTCTTGAATTTTTACATATTTTGGGTCCCCAAGATCTTAGCTTTCATTTCCAATTGGAATTACCATATTTGGAGTTTAATTGGTTAGTGAACTAAGCTAATTAGTAAACCTGTGCTGTTTTGGAGTCCAATCTGCACTGTTTGGGAAATCAGGATGATTCAAGAGGCAAATGACGTCCAATTGCTATGATTCAAAAAGGAGGGTAATCTAGACATCTTGAGGTTTCCAACCATGTAAGAAACATAGCAATTAGTCATCATTTGAGGTGTCAAACATGCGTTGCAACTGGAGGCAGAAACCGGCTGCTTGACACCCGGTTGCTTAGCCTGGTGGTTTTCCCCCTTCAAGGGGTTTGCTTAAGGTGGAAGGCTTCCAAGCAGGTCATTTTGAGCTGCTTGATTAAGCACCACTCAGCTACTTGAGAGAGAGACACGTGGAGCTAGTGAAACGCCACCATTTTGCAAGCTCTCATACGACCACTCAAGCATGACATGGCACACATGCAATTTTCAGTCCTTTTGAGGTGGCAGCCATGCTCTCTTACCTTCCTTGAAGGGAAATTGAGTCAACAAGGTTTGTTAATACTTAGGAAAGAGTTTAAGAAGGAAATCCTGTGTTTTGTAGCTTAAACTTTCAGCTTATGTATGTTTTAGCTTAAACCGTGTATTACTAAGCATAGATTTAGTTTAGTGACTTTCCTTGCCTAGAAGGAAAGCTCTTTTCATGTAATCACAAGGCTATATAAGTGCCTTGGCTGCTCTTTTGTAAAACAACAAGTTTTGAGTATTAAAGTTGAGAGCAAAGACTTTGTGTCTTGGGATTTCTTAAACACTTAACTTGCTTATCCTTAATTGTGGCCGATTAAGGTGGTGACCAAGTGAGTCTTGATCTTTGGTTAGGTGGTGTATCTTATCCTAATACAAGATTAAGGGCCCTAAGCTAAGTGATTAGTGGTGTATCTTATCTAATCACAAGGCTTAGAACTATCCAGATTCCATTGAATTCACTTAAAGTTCATGAAGTTAGCTTTGGGTTCCTTAAACCAAAGCTCTCCTTTTTCATGTTCTAATAAGTGAACTTCATTCCTCTCTTCTTTTTTTCTTTTCATATTCATTTCAAGCTTAATCAAGGCCAAGAATTCTTGCTTTGATTCAGTTTTGAGCCTAAACACAAAAGCCATCTCAAAAACCGTGAAAATCACAAACTAGGCGTGCTTAGGCAGCAAGTTGGCACGGTGCCCCGTGCCTTGAAGCACGACCGTGCCACCCCTGGTTCGTGAGTTTCCCACTTGTTTTGGTTGTGTTCCTGTTGTAAGTTAGCTTGGGTTGTTCCTACCCCTGAGACTTACATCAACCCCCATGGGTTGTTTCACTTAGAAGATGGGTTCCTATTTAAAGGCTCGTGCCTTTGCATTCCTCAATGCGGATTTAGAGAGCTCCTTATCCAAGAGCTACATGGAGGAGCCCTAGCCGGCCATTTCGGTGTAGAGAAGACAAGAGCAATGTTGAAGGAACACTACTATTGGCCAAAGCTGTCAAGAGATGTAGAGCATTTCATCAAAGATGTTCTACTTGTCAAATGGCTAAGAGCCATGCGTTGCCCCAAGGCTTGTACTCCCCTCTTCCTACTCCTCAAGCCCCTTGGGAAGATATTAGTTTGGTCTTCATTACGGGTTTGCCTAGAACCCAAAGGAACAAGGATTCCATTATAGTAGTTGTGGACCGATTTTCCAAGATGGCACATTTCATCCCTTGCCACACTACTAATGATGCTACTCAAGTGGCTAACTTGTACTTCAAGGAAATTGTGAGACTACATGGCATTCCTAAGAGTATGGTATCCGATCGTGACCCTAAGTCCCTTAGTCACTTTTGGCTCACTTTGTGGCGTAAATTGGGTACTCAACTCAAGTTTAGCACAACATGTCATCCCCAAAACGATGGACAAACTGAAGTCACTAATAGGACTTTGGGTACTTTACTACGAGTCCTTGTGAAGAAGCATTTGAAGAATTGGGATGAGTTGTTGCCCCATGGCGAGTTTGCATTCAATCGAGTGCCTAGCAAGTCCACCCAACTCTCTCCTTTTCAAGTTGTCTATGGCTATAATCCCAGGAGTCCGTTGGATCTTATTCCTATCCCCACTCCTACAAAACTTAGTTGGGAAGCCGAGAAACGAGCCAAGGAAATTCAAGAACTTCATGCTCGCATTCGTGACAACATAGCCAAGGCTAATGAGAGAGCCATGCAAAGCGCCAACAAGCACCGGAAAGAGGTACATTTTTAGCCTGGAGACTTGGTTTGGATTCACCTGCGAAAGGAACGTTTTCCTTCTAAAAGAAAATCTAAGTTGATGCCTCGATCCGATGGGCCCTTTGAGATCGTTGAGAAGGTTGGTGATGCATATTTCCATATGCATCATTTTTATTCAAGTCCAATTTCAAAGAAGAAAAGGGTCAAAGAAGATCATGCTTGGAAGTGTGCTTATTTGGTCTTATTAAGTGAGTTCAAAGACTCACGACACTATGAAGAGGTCAAAAGAGGTTAAGCTTTGCTAGAAATTTGGCGCTGAATTCATCCCTGCGGAACCCGATTTTTTGTGACCACTTTTGGACAAGCTCAAGTGGACCCACAACTTGAGGCTCCACATGGGTTTGAAGCTTAAGATGTCAGCTTTAAAATAAGCCCAATTTTATTTAATTTGGACATCATTTGATTGGGCAAAATATCACTCAAAGATACGTTGTGCTGATCCAGTCCAGTCTGAGATCGGTGCATTGTTTGGGCCATAACTTTCAAACCGCTTATCCAAATTGAGCAAATGAGACCATTCTGGAAAATAGACTTCCAGGGCTTTCTAACAAGCCCAAGAACGCGTGATTTGGGCCGAGTATTCTGGAAGTTATGCTCTGTTGAAGTTGAGGCAGTTGCAAGGATTAATGATGGGAATATGAAGAGTCGTGAGGTTACATTATCGTTGTGTGGCCTGTTCATATTGTGCCAACACGTGATCATTGTAGAGATGCTTTCTAGATTATGTTATATGTAGCTGCAACGAACAATCCTAGAATATTCCTTGTAACCTCCCCCACCCCTTTTATGATGAGGCTTTTCATTTTTCTTAGACTTTTCATTAGCTAGTTTTAATTGTTAGGAGTTATTTGAGTCCTTTGATTGTCTTTTGCTGAGTCTGTAAAAGGGGAGGGGCGTGTGAAGCTATTCATTCAGCATTGTAAGAAATTTCCAAAGCAATACAATGCACCCTCGTGAGAGTGATTCTCCTAGTTGTGTCCTACAAGAGTTCCGAGTTCTATATCTTTCATCCTTGGTCTCATCTCAGTTGGTGTTTTAGTGTTTCTCTTCCTTTTCCGTGGGAGTTGTGCATCTCTTGGTTAACAACAGAAGATTAAGGCCCTTAAGAAGTCATAAGTCGGTCTCGAGTGGCTCCGTGAAGGATTATCTTAATTACAAGGTCTTGTTTATCCTTGTTCTTTTTGTTATTATTCTTCAAACCATCTCAACCTATCTTCCACCATATTCGCTTTTCTTTGGTTGATTCTTGTTTAGTTTGAGTTTGAGTTGATTTGGTTCACTTACCACCCACATCTACATCAGTTGGGCCTAATGCTTACAAGGTTGATCTTCCCGGAGATTATGGAGTTTCAGCTACATTCAATGTCTCCGACCTTAGCCCCTATTTTACTAATGAGCCCCTTCCTAGTTTGAGGACAAACTTTCACTCACCCGGGGGGAATGATGGAGACCATCATGAACGGCCCAAAGACCATCAAGCCCAGCCAAAGGAAGACCCAATCAAGCTTCAAGAAGTCAAAGACGTGGCAAAACTCTGTAGAAAAGTTTTATTCCTTCCGGAAGAATTAGTACCCGATTCGTCCCTGCGGAAGGTAATTACTGTGGCAACTTTTGGACAAGCTCAAGTAGACCCACAACTTGACGGCCCCTATGCTTTGGAAACTTAAGATTTCAGCTTTAAAGTAAGCCTAAGTTTGTTTAATTTGGACGTCATTTGATTGGGCAAAATATCACTCAAAGGTACATTATTCTGATCCAGTCCAGTCTGAGATAGGTGCATTGTTTGGGCCATAACATTTAAACCGCTTATTCAAATTGAGCAAATGAGCCCATTCTAGAAAATAGACTTCCAGGGCTTTCTAGCAAGCCCAAGAACGCGTGTTTTGGCTGAGTATTCTGGAACATATACTCTGTTGAAATTGAGGCAGCTGCAAGGATTAATTCTGGGAAAGTGAAGAGTCTTCGGTTTCATGTGTTTGTGTGGCTGATATTATGCACGTTTTGGAGGCTTCTAGATGGAGATAATCAGCTGATAGAAATCCTAGAATATTTCTTGTAACCTCCCCTACCCCTTTTATGATGAGTCTTTTCATTTTACTTAGTCTTTTCATTGGCTAGTTTTAATTGTTAGGAGTTGTTGAGTCTTTTGGTTGTCTTTTGCTGAGCTTACAAAAGAGGAGGGGCGTGTGATGCTTGTCATTCAGATTGTATGAGATTTCCAAAAGCAATACAAGTACTTTGAGTGTGTTTCTCAAAAGTGCATCTAAAATTCCTCGTTCTATATCTTGAATTGTGGCAAATTCAAGTGGTGTTCTAGGTTCTCTATGATGCATATTTCCATATGCATCATTTTTATTCAACTCCAATTTCAAAGAAGAAAAGGGTCAAAGAAGATCATGCATGGAAATGTGCCTATTTGGTCTTCTTAAGTGAGTTCAAAGGCGCGCGACACTATGGAGAGGTCAAAAAGAGGTTAAGCTTTGCTAGAAATTTGGTGCCGAATTCATCTTTACGGAACCCGATTTTTGTGACCACTTTTGGACAAGCTCAAGTGGACCCACAACTTGAGGGCCCATGTGCTTTTGAAGCTTAAGATTTCATATTTCAAACAAGCCCAATTTTATTTAATTTGGACATCATTTGATTGGGCAAAATATCACTCAAAGATACGTTGTGCTGATCCAGTCCAGTCTGAGATAGGTGCATTTTTTGGGCCATAACTTTCAAACCGCTTATCCAAATTGAGCAAATGAGCCCATTCTGGAAAATAGACTTCCAGGGCTTTCTAACCAGCCCAAGAACGCGTGATTTGGCCGCGTATTCTGGAAGTTATGCTCTGTTGAAGTTGAGGCAGTTGCAAGGATTAATGCTGGGAATATGAAGAGTCTTAGGTTTCATATATTTGTGTGGCTGATATTGTGCACGTTTTAGATGCTTCTAGATTGATGTAATCAGCTGCAAAAATCCTAGAATATTCCTTGTAACCTCCCCCACCCGCTTTTATGATGTGTCTTTTCATTTTTCTTAGACTTTTCATTAGCTAGTTTTAATTGTTAGGAGTTATTTGAGTCTTTTGATTGTCTTTTGCTGAGTCTATAAAATGGGAGGGGCATGTGAAGCTAATCATTCAGCATTGTAAGAGATTTCCAAAGTAATACAAGCACCTTTGAGAGTGATTCTCATTTGTGTCTCAAAATTCCTAGTTCTATATCTTGAATTTGGCTCATTCAAGGGGTGTTCTAGGTTCTCTTCCTTTTCCAATTGGAGTGATTCCTTGGTTAAGACAAGAGAATTAGCCCAAGCTCAAGTCATTGAGTGGCTCCGTGAAGGATTATCTTAATTACAAGGTCTTGTTTATCCTTGTTCTTTTTGTTATTATTCTTCAAACCATCTCAAACTATCTTCCACCATATTCACTTTTCTTTGGGTGATTCTTGTTTAGTTTGAGTTTGAGTTGATTTGGTTCACTTACCACCCACATCTACATCAATTGGTATCAGAGCCAAGGTTTTTAAGTGACCCACATCATACCCAAACACATCCCAAAAAGGCAAAATACAAAAAAAAAAAAAAAGAGGCACAAACCGGCAATCCGAAGTCTTGAAGACCAGAGAAGCAGCACGGTGCCCCCGTGCCACAACACACGACCGTGCCATATTCTTTTTCCAGGGATCTTCAAGTCGAGACGGAGCACGGTGCCCCCGTGCCGCCAAGCACGACCGTGCCACTCTACTTTTCTGCATTTTCTTCAGCCGAAGCATAGCACGGCCTGACCGTGCCCCTTGCACGACCGTGCCACTTTCCCTGCTGCATATTCTTCCTTCAACGCATCTCCAACATGTCTACAAAGTCCACAAGAAGCGACAAAGCACGTGTGGAAGAGTTAGAAGCACAACTCACTTATCTTCGAACTCAACTTGGGCAACTTTTGGAGGAGAAAAGAAGGTGGGTTCATAGCCCCACTCCCTCTCATCCTCATGAACCGGTGGTTGAATCTGAAGAGGAAGTCTGATGGAGGTCCATCCTCAAGGTCTAAAAATGTTTCATTGATCCAAAATAATCAAGAAATCAACTCCAAAGTCACGGCCATGAGTCACTTGATGTCAAACACACAAGGTGATACACCCGGGTTCTCATCCAGATTTTTACCCGGTTTTTGCTATCTTATTACATCGGCCTAAAGCATATTTTGGTGTCCGTTTTTTGGATGATTATCAAGTTCAGGATGTTAACTTTTAGGTCCAATTGGTTTCATATCATTTGGAATTCATTTGGTTACTTAAAACAGTTCATCTCTTGAACCTGTCCGGATTGCACTGCAAAATGCACGGTTTTGGTTTTCTGGTTTGTTCAGGGGGCAAATGACGTCCAAATGCTACGATTCCGAATGGAGGGTAAACTAGACATCTTGAGGTTTCCAACCATGTAAGAAACGTAGCAAATAGTCATCATTTGAGGTGTCAAACATGCGTTGCAAGTGGAGGCAGAGACCTGGCTGCTTTACACCCGTATTGCTTAGCTGGTGGTTTTCTCTCCTTCATTGCTGGTTTGCTTAATGGTGGAAGGGCGTGCCAGCAGGTCCTTTTTGACGAGCGTTGATACAGGCTACACCGACAGTCTTATAGCGTTCTGACGTTGAATAGAGACCGTTGAGCTAGTGAAACGCCACCATTTTGCAAGCTCTCGTTCGACCACTCAAGCATGACATGGCACACATGCAATTTTCAGTCTTTTTGAGGTGGCAGCCATGCTCTCTTACCTTCCTTGAAGGGAAATTGAGTCAACAAGGTTTCTTAATACTTAGGAAAGAGTTTAAGAAGGAAATCTTATAATTTGTAGCTTAAACTTTTAGCTTATGTATGTTTTAGCTTGAACTGTGTATTACTAAGCATAGGATTAGTTTAATGACTTTCCTTGCCTAGAAGGAAAGCCCTTTTCATGTAATCACAAGGCTATATAAGTGCCTTGGCTGCTCTTTTCTAAAAAAGAAGCTTGAGTATTGAAATTAAGAAAAGACTTTGTGTCTTGTGTTCCTCTCAAACACTTAACTTGCTTATCCTTAATTAGGCCGATTAAGGTGGTGTCCAAGTGAGACTTAATCATTGATTAGGTGGTGTATCTTATCCTAATCAAAGGTTAAGGGCCCTAAGCTAAGTGATTAGTGGTGTATCTTATCTAATCACAAGGCTTAGAACTGCCAAATTCCATTGAATTCACTTAAAGTTCATGAAGTTAGCTTTGGGTTCCTTAAACCAAAGCTCTCCTTTTTTCATGTTCTAATCAGTGAACTTCATTCCTCTCTTCTTTTTTTTTCTTTTCATATTCATTTCAAGCTTAATCAAGGCCAAGAATTCTTGCTTTGATTCAGTTTTGAGCCCAAACACAAAAACCACTGAAATCACAAACTTAGGCGTGAAAGGCAGAAGATTGGCACACGGCCACACCGTGCCCTTGAGCACGACTGTGCCTCCCTTGGTTTGTGAGTTTTCCACTTGTTTTGGTTGTGTTCCTGTTGTAAGTTGGCTTGGGTTCTTCCTACCCTTGAGACTTACATCATTTTTGGTATCAGAGCAAGTTCAGCTCCTTGCCTGAACCCCACGCCATTCCCAGCCTATCTCTGAAATCATTTCAAACACAAACAGCCTACTTACGTTTCAAATCAATCCACAAAGAACCCTAGACCTCATCCTTTTTGCCATCTTCACTGAACATTGAGAAAGAACTAGCTTTTATTGATTTGGATTGTTGCTTTGCAAATCCAAAATTTTCATGGTGAAATGGAATAGTTCACAGTTGTGTATCTAAGGTGGAACGAGTTTTTTGGCTTGTTGTATCCTTAATGACCCGCGAAGTTTCAAAGAGGGTTTCTGTTCAAGAGTGAGAGATTAATTTGCGCTCAGTGGTGGAATAAGTACAAGTTTGAGCGAAAAAAGAAGGGAAAAGAGAAGGTGAGAACTTGGAAGAAATTGAGTAGTAAGATGAAGGCTTCCTTTTGCCCATTGATGCATATTTCCATATGCATCATTTTTATTCAAGTCCAATTTCAAAGAAGAAAAGGGTCAAAGAAGATCATGCTTGGAAGTGTGCTTATTTGGTCTTCTTAAGTGAGTTCAAAGACTCGCGACACTATGGAGAGGTCAAAAAGAGGTTAAGCTTTACTAGAAATTTGGTGCCGAATTCATCCCTGCGGAACCCGATTTTTTGTGACCAATTTTGGACAAGCTCACGTAGACCCACAACTTGAGGGCCCATGTGCTTTTGAATTTTAAGATTTCAGCTTTCAAATAAGCCCAAGTTTGTTTAATTTGGACATCATTTGATTGGGCAAAATATCACTCAAAGATACGTTATGCTGATCCAGTCCAGTCTGAGATAGGTGCATTGTTTTGGGCCATAACTTTTAAACCGCTTATCCAAATTGAGCAAATGAGCCCATTCTGGAAACTAGACTTCCAGGGCTTTCTAACAAGCCCAAGAACACCTGATTTGGACGAGTATGCTGGGAGATACAGCTTCTGGAAGTTGAGGCAGTTGCAAGGATTAATTCTGGGACTATGAAGAGTCTTCGGTTACATGTGATTGTGTGGCTGATATTGTGCACGTTTTAGATGCTTCTAGATGGGAGTAATCAGCTGAAAGAAATCCTAGAATATTCCTTGTAACCTTCCCCACCCCTTTTATGATGTGTCTTTTCATTTTACTTAGTCTTTTCATTAGCTAGTTTTAATTGTTAGGAGTTGTTGAAGTCTTTTGGTTGTCTTTTGCTGAGCCTATAAAAGGGGAGGGGCGTGTGAAG
The DNA here is from genome assembly GCA_029747015.1 of Carnegiea gigantea. Classification (NCBI taxonomy): domain Eukaryota; kingdom Viridiplantae; phylum Streptophyta; class Magnoliopsida; order Caryophyllales; family Cactaceae; genus Carnegiea; species Carnegiea gigantea. The sequence continues at coordinate 4,273 of JAKOGI010005141.1, read as the reverse complement.
CTAATCATGCAGAGTTGTAAGCTTTCCCAAGTGAAATACAATTACCTTTGAGTGTGATTCTCAAAAGTATTCCAAATCCCTAGTTCTATATCTTGAATTTTGGCAAGTTCAAGTGGTCTTCTAGGTTCTCTTCCTTTTCCAATTGGAGTGATTCCTTGGTAAAGACAAGAGAATTGGCCCAAGATCAAGTCCTTGAGTGGCTCCGTGAAGGATTATCTCAAGTGCAAGATCTTGTTTATCCTTTGTTCTTTTTTGTTATTATTTTCATCCCATCTCAATCAACCTTCCATTTTCTCTTTACTTTGGTTCAATTCTTATTTGGGTTTATTTGAGTTTGATTTGGTTCACTTACCCCCCCACATATACATCACCCATCCACTTACACGCCTATGAAAGAAAGTATCTCCATTAAGCCCACGAGTTCATTCCCTTCCAACCCAAAAAAAAAAACCAACCCCACAAATGATCTTTCCCTCACAACTTAGAAGGTGTCTCAAGTGCCAAGGGCTTGGACACTTAGCCACGGATTGCCCAAACAACAAAGTCATTACCTCGGAAGAAAGGAAAGCCGTGAGAAAGGAGGAAAATCAAGAGGAAAAGAAGATGCCCTTAGTGGAAGAACCGAAGGAGGTTGAATTAGGGGAGGAAAAAGAAGAGGATGAAGAAGATGATCTTGAGGAGATAGAGATTGAGGCAAATAAAGGTGCTATGCTCACTTTAAACATCCACCATCCACCTAGAAGCCATGGGCATCTCATCCTTCCCACCACTTTTCATAAACCACCATCATTTTTTCCCACTCCACCCACACCTAAAACACTCAACCCAAATTTCTGTCAATCCATTTCAGATTCATTACTAAAAGCTCCTAATTTTGAGTTAAGAGCATTTGAAGAATTGGTTCGAAGCAAGTCCAAGAAGTCCCCTACATCCACCATTCAGATCAGCAAGGGGAAGGTAAAGAAAAAAGTCTCTAAGTTCAAAAGAGACTTGTTTTCATGGTTGATTTTATTTCAACCAGAATTGAGCCAAAAGAGGAGTTCATTACCTACTATGATTTGAGGGCAAATCATTTTTAACAAGGGGAGTATGATGGAAATCGCGCCATCCCTTTTGTTAAAAACGAATCAAATCAATTAGGTAATCTTATTATGCTGGTTTAAGGATGAATAAATCATCCAAGTTTTGATTAAACATTGAAACTGCAGGGCAAGGGTTAAATCCAGCAACTAACCCGTTTTTGTGTGCTTAATTTCTCAAACATACTAAGGGTTTACGTCTAATATTTTTTGATGGATTTGAAGATCAAGATGTTAGCTTTCCAAAAAATCAAGTTTCATCCAATTTGGACTTCATTTGGTCGTTCAAATCAGCAATTAAACCCAAGGTGTCAAAACTGCCTAGCAGGGCCAGGATGAACCCGGTTTTGTTCTTTTTATTTCTTATGATGTAGTTTAGCTTAAATCTTGTATTTTTACATATTTTGGGTCCCCAAGATCTTAGATTTCATGTCCAATTCAAATTACCAGATTTGGAGTTCAATTGGTTAGTGAATTAAGCTAATTAGTAAACCTGTGCTGTTTTGGAGTCTAATCTGCACGGTTTGGGGAATCAGGCACATTCAAGGGGTAAATGACGTCCAATTGCTATGATTCAAAAAGGAGGGCAAACTAGACATCTTGAGGTTTCCAACCATGTAAGAAACGTAGCAATTAGTCATCATTTGAGGTGTCAAACATGCGTTGCAATTGGAGGCAGAAACCGGCTGCTTGACACCCGGTTGCTTAGCCTGGTGGTTTTCCTCCTTTAAGGGGTTTGCTTAAGGTGGAAGGCTGGCAAGCAGGTCATTTTGAGCTGCTTGATTAAGCACCACTCAGCTACTTGAGAGAGAGACACGTGGAGCTAGTGAAACGCCACCATTTTGCAAGCTCTCATTCGACCACTCAAGCATGACATGGCACACATGCAATTTTCAATCCTTTTGAGGTGGCAGCCATGCTCTCTTACCTTCCTTGAAGGGAAATTGAGTCAACAAGGTTTCTTAATACTTAGGAAAGAGTTTAAGAAGGAAATCTTGTATTTTGTAGCTTAAACTTTTAGCTTTTGTATGTTTTAGCTTGAACCGTGTATTACTAAGCATAGGATTAGTTTAATGACTTTCCTTGCCTAGAAGGAAAGCCCTTTTCATGTAATCACAAGGCTATATAAGTGCCTTGGCTGCTCTTTTGTAAAACAAGAAGCTTGAGTATTGAAATTAAGAAAAGACTTTGTGTCTGGTGTTCCTCTCAAACACTTAACTTGCTTATCCTTAATTAGGCCGATTAAGGTGGTGTCCAAGTGAGTCTTAATCATTGATTAGGTGGTGTATCTGTATCCTAATCAAAGGTTAACGGCCCTAAGCTAAGTGATTAGTGGTGTATCTTATCTAATCACAAGGCTTAGAACCATCCAGATTCCATTGAATTCACTTAAAGTTCATGAAGTTAGCTTTGGGTTCCTTAAACCAAAGCTCTCCTTTTTTATGTTCTAATCAGTGAACTTCATTCCTCTCTTCTTTTTTTTTCTTTTCATATTCATTTCAAGCTTAATCAAGGCCAAGAATTCTTGCTTTGATTCAATTTTGAGCCCAAACACAAAAGCTATCTCAAAAACTGTGAAAATCACAAACTAGGCGTGCTTAGGCAGCAAGTTGGCACGGTGCCCCCGTGCCTTGAAGCACGACCGTGCCACCCCTGGTTCGTGAGTTTCCCACTTGTTTTGGTTGTGTTCTTGTTGTAAGTTGGCTTGGGTTGTTCCTACCCTTGAGACTTGCATCATTTTTGGTATCAGAGCAAGTTCAGATCCTTGCCTGAACCCCACGCTCCCAAATTAAATCCAAACACAAACAGCCTACTTACATTTCAAATAAATCCACAACGAACCCTAGACCTCATCCTTTTTGCCATCTTCAATGAACTTGGAGAAAGAACTAGCTTTTATTGATATTGGATATGCTTGCTTTGCAATTCCAAAATTTCATGGCGAAATGGAAGAGTTCACAGGTTGGTTATCTAAGGTGGAACGAGTTTTTGCTTGTTGTATCCTTAATGAGCAAGAGAAGTTCAAAGTGGTTATTTCAAGATTGAGAGGTTGTGCACTTCAGTGGTGGAATAAGTACAAGTTTGAGCGAAAAAAGAAGGGAAAAGAGAAGGTGAGAACTTGGAAGAAATTGAGTAGTAAGATGAAGGGTTCCTTTTGCCCATCCACTTACAAGCCTATGAAAGAAAGTATCTCCATTAAGCCCACGAGTTCATTCCCTTCCACCCCACAAAAAAAACCAACCCCACAAATGATCTTTCCCTCACAACTTAGAAGGTGCCTCAAGTGCCAAGAGCTTGGACACTTAGCCACGGATTGCCCAAACAACAAAGTCATTACCTCGGAAGAAAGGAAAGTCGTGAGAAAGGAGGAAAATCAGGAGGAAAAGAAGATGTCCTTAGTGGAAGAACCGAAGGAGGTTGAATTAGAGGAGGAAAAAGAAGAGGATGAAGAAGATGATCTTGAGGAGATAGAGATTGAGGCAAATAAAGGTGCTATGCTCACTTTAAACATCCACCATCCACCTAGGAGCCATGAGCATCTCATCCTTCCCACCACTTTTCATAAACCACCATCATTTTTTCCCACTCCACCCACACCTAAAACACTCAACCCAAATTTATGTCAATCCATTTCAGAACCATTACTAAAAGCTCCTAATTTTGAGTTAAGAGCATTTGAAGAATTGGTTCGAAGCAAGTCCAAGAAGTCCCCTACATCCACCATTCAGATCAGCAAGGGGAAGGTAAAGGAAAAAGTCTCTAAGTTCAAAAGAGACTTGTTTTCATGGTTGATTTTATTTCAACCAGAATTGAGCAAAAAGAGGAGTTCATTACCTACTATGATTTGAGGGTAAATCATTTTTAATAAGGGGAGTATGATGGAAATCCCACCATCCCTTTTGTTAAAAACGAATCAAATCAATTAGGTAATCTTATTATGCTGGTTTAAGGATGAATAAATCATCCAAGTTTTGATTAAACATTGAAACTGCAGGGCAAGGGTTAAATCCAGCAGCTAACCCATTTTTTTGTGCTTAATTTCTCAAACATACTAAGGGTTTACGTCTAATATTTTTTGATGGATTTCAAGATCAAGATGTTAGCTTTCCAAAAAATCAAGTTTCATCCAATTTGGACTTCATTTGGTCGTTCAAATCAGCAATTAAACCCAAGGTGTCAAAACTGCCCAGCAG
>JAKOGI010005140.1:0-16027 GCA_029747015.1 Carnegiea gigantea | reverse complement strand
AGAGCGAGACTGAGCGAGATTGAGAGAGGATATCAGCGAGGTTGGAGGTCGAAGGTGAGGGTCGACGGTGGGCGTCGTTCCGGCGACCACCGCGGCAGGCCGAAACCGCCACGAGCAGCAGCAGATTCTGGCTTGGGAAGGACGGATTCAGATCGGTATGAGACTAGGGTTTCGGCCTCAGCGTTTGGGTGTGCATTTGGGGCTAATTGAATCGCGAATTGAGGTTTTTCAGCATCCAAATCGAGCTCAAAAGCCCTTAGAATGGGTCCTCTAGCTTGGAATCGAGGTGGGTGTTCTCGCCTCCCATGCTATTACTAATTTCGAAAATGTTTTCAACAGATTGATGTTGCATGTCAAGTTAGGGTTTGCTAAATGCGTTAGAAATGTCAAGAAGTGAGCTATACCTGCTTGGGTTCGATTCATATAGTTAATGGATGCCTGAAATTGTGAATCGATGTGAATTCCGTACATAAACCGTAGTCTTGCGTGAACAGTGAATTCGAATTTATATGGACATATTTAGCTTCGAATCGAGTTAATGAGTTATTGTTTAAAACGGAATTAAAATCGAAGTTAATTTAACGTATTTAGCTTCGAATCGAGTTAATGAGTTATTGTTTGAAACGGAATTAAAATCGAAGTTAATTTAACGTATTTAGCTCCGAATCGAGTTAATGAGTTATTTTTTGAAAAAGAACTAGAAACGAAGTTAGTTTGATATGTTTAGCACCGATTCGAATCCATGAATGTAAATCATGCTTGAGATACTAAGTCGAAATTAATTTAACGTGTTTAGCATCGATTCAAGTTAATTAGTTGATGCATGAAAAAGGATTAAAAACGAAGTTAGTTTAACGTGTTTAGCTTCGATTCAAGTTAATGAGGTAATGTATGAAAAAGAATTAATATCGAAGTTATATTAACGTGCTTAGCTTCTATTCAAGTTATTTAGCTAATATATGAAAAAGGATTAAAATTGAAGTTCTTTTAATGTCCTTAGCTTCCATTCGAATTAATTAACCAAAGCATGCAAATAAGCTAATTTTCGAGGTAAATGAAGGGTGTCTGGCTTCGAATCAAGTAGCTTATCCAATACATGTTAAACGAATTAATCTCGAAGTTATAAAAACATGTTTAGGTTCGACTCGAGTTAAACTAACTAATGCATGTAAACGAATTAAATTCGAAGCTATTGAAATATGTTTAGTTTTCACTCGAACCTCTGTTCTCTGTACATTCATGCGCAGGAAAGTTGCTTCGAAATGTATCGTATATGTTTAGAATCAAATTATTTTTGATTTATTGAATAAAGTGTTGTCGATTCATGAATAAATGTGGCCATATGAACGCTTGTTGTGGCGCACCGCTGAATGGTGCTGGATGCTCAGGTAAGAACCTAAACTTCACCCTTTATTTTTATAAGCTAATAGGATAATATGTCGTGATTAATGAATCGATGAATCGAGTTGGTAGTTTGATGGTTTGAGGAAAGAATCATGAGCGTTCGAGGTCCTGTGGTACGGTGCTTGTGAGGAGGGAGTTCGGGTTGTGAATTGACTGCAATCGTGTGGATTGCGAGGCCATGTGTGGCTCATTGTGTTGTTGAAATGATTATGAAGTGTTTGAATGTGAAACGTGTGAATCCCTTTCCCCTTTATGTCTAAGATGCATTATGCGTGAAAGTGTGGTGATTTGACAAAGGACGTTTGTCGTGTTTTCAAACTAATAATAGCCATGATTAATAACAAGCAGTGGCCTATTTTCGCTATACAAACAGTATTTGGGAGTGAACTTGCTTGAACGGGGGAATCCCTAAAATGGTTTAAAAAAGTGTGAGTTATGTGATAAATGATTTTACCAAAAGACACAGCAAAATTATTAGCCGTTATGGCCGATACGCTTTAAGTGGCTAAGATAATGTGCTGCGGACAATATGATATGATGTAATGTTAACCTAGGGGATAAGTCCGAATAAACCCTAGAGGCCCTGACGAGGGCTAATGTAATGGTCCGATATGTTATATGTAGTCATCCCAGGAGTAAGAGCTTAAGCGTGGGCGTTAGGTCTCACTATGGGTCAAGAATAGTTCTCACCCAATCAGCACCCTGTAATGATCTTATGCCAGAAGTACTTTCGTACTAAGTTAAGAAAAGTAATTGGCCCTTTGCCATTTTTAAACGATTAAAAAGGAAAGGAAGTTCTTTTTATGGGCCTAAAAGGCCATATGGAATGATGTATGAAAAGCTTATAAGGGTCGTTACACGACCAAATGAAATGAAACTTCCTTTGAAGACTAAGAAAACGTTTTCAACGAAAGAAAGAAAGCTTTCAGTGAATGAGTTATGAAATGATCCTCAAGCATGTTTGAATGTGGATTCTTCGCCTATGTATTAAAGGAAAGCTCTCAATGGATGTATTATGAATGATTTTTAAGTATGGTTGAACATGGACTCTAATCTTATGTGGCATCATTCTTATCCATAGCAAATCTGTCTGATTTATAGTGTATGAGATGAGAAAGAAAGTTATAGCACGTTAAAAATTCCATGAATGAAGGCGTCTCTTCCTAAAAGAATAAACGTTGATATGTGAATAGCATGCGAGGGTGTCATATAGGTTAATATGATATTTAAAGGTTCTTAAATGCTTGGTATGTGTTTATGTGTGTGATGTGTATATTATATGAATGAAATGCTAAGAAAAGTGTATTTATGAAAAGGGATAACCTTATATGCACATCATATGATTGAGCGTTCATGTGTAGTTTAAATGGAGTGTTGGGAAGTTATATTATGAAAAGAAAAGGTCCTTATACTTAGCCTTCGATGCTTACTCGCGTGCCTAACTGCTTGCTAGAAAAGAACTCTATCATTAAGGAACCTAGAAATATGATTGAGGGGTCGAAGTGAAGTTTATGTTTAGTGATCCTCCCATAAAGGTTCTATGAATATCTATTATGATAGTAAAGTATGAAAACGTGATATGTGACTAATAAAGATAGTATTGCCTGCAACGGTTTTGGTTTTAAGGGGGTTGGGGGACACTCACTGAGCGTGTGGTTGCTCATCCCAGTACTCTTTCCCCTTTTTCCCCAGGTTTTCCTTCTGACAGGAAGAAGTTGAGTCAGATAAGTCCAGAAGGAACCTATTGTTGCTTACAAGGCATCGTATGTGCTCATTTGAAGGGATCTTACGTGTTTAACGAAGTCATGTAACGTACTCTTAGTTTATAAAGGTCTGTAAACGATTATTCTGGTTCATGTAATGCATGTGGTATAAAGGTCGCTCTGTATGGCCGCCTAAGCCAACCACCAAGTTAGTTAGATGTCTTCTTGGTTTAATTTAGCTATGTTTTGGGATGTAAATCTTAATACTCCAGTTTTGTTAACCGTTGAGTTGTATCTTCCATTTCTTCTTTATTCATGAATCAATCTGGTTTGTGTACTCCGAGCGAGTGGCTCGTTGAGTTATGAACTCCGGCGTGTGGCCGTTGAGCTATGTTTTAAATGTTTTACGCTTCCGTTGATTTACAGGGACTTATTGTAAGGCTTTTAGCCTGGAAATGGTTAGTTTTTAGGGGGAACTCTGCCAACTTCGTCCCAGGATTTAAGTAAGAAGTTAGGAAAGCGTAACGCTTCTGGCCTAGGGGCTGGGGGTGTTACATTGATGGTATCAGAGCAAAGGTCCTGCGACCATAGGCCGCGACATGAGTCTTGCATTTCATACAGTCGCCTAGGAACACTGTATGGTTATGTGACATATGCCTGCCTTGTGTGCAAATGTGAGTTTTATATGAATGTTCGCGCGTTTCACTAGTTAGATGCGGCTTCAGTAAGCTGAATGGTTGGATGAGAGAACCATTTGTTAAGGTATAGGCCGAGTGATTCGTATTGTCGTGCATGAGATAAGTGTTAGCTCAATCGAAAGTTGTTTCGTTTATATGCTTTGGTACTTTTAATCCAATGTTTAAAGAACATATGATTTGAATCGAACGATTGGAAAGCCTTAACTCTACGCTCATCTTTGCCCCTAAAATACGATTTGCTCCTCGAGCCCCATAATGGAGTGAGCAGACGTATTCAAAGGTTGGTAGAGAAAGAGCTAGAAGTAATTAAACTATTTCCTTTTGAAAGCCTAAAGACCTTGAAAGTTAAAGACTTCCTGATTAGTGAGCTAGGGTTTTGCTTTGACATTCAGGATCTTTTTAATTGTTCGGTTGAGTCTTATTGTTGCAACCGAAGACTCGCATTTGCTTTGCAATAATGCCTGGATTTAGCCATATGAGCGTAACTTTCTGTGTGTAATCAAATGATTTTGAGTGTCCACATGCCAAGGAGTATGCATTGCCGGATGTGTTAACGATTTGTTTGCAAGTGATTAGAGTTAGCTTTCTATGACTGAGAATCTCACTAGGTGATACCCCCCATATGTGAATTTTGAATTGCCTGAGTGAAATTAAAGGATATTTTCGTACGCATGTGTGAAAATTTATGTGCTAGTGGTAGGATGTGAATAAACATTGCGTAAAGTATACCTACCGTTCTCCTTCTTTGCAATTGTTACCTAAATCGTGCATTACTTGCTTCCTATTATACGGACTGTTATTCATGAATGGGGTGACGGCGTTTTGGCTCGAACGAACCCTAATACACCTAGAAAGCTCAAGAGAGAATGAACCTAGCAGACTTTGGAATTGTACATCGTAGACGATCCCTCCTAAGGCTAGCGACCTACAATAAGACTCCTACGATCACCTCTAAGATAGATGTACCTCGTAAGACCTCAACGTGTGCCTATGAGGCCATTGACGTCAACCATACTCACACAATTCCAGCCGCTCAACACCAATCTTTCCTAAATTGGATGGGGTTTAGAGTATGCCGTTGACCATAGACTGCAAAAGGAGGATTGCACGCATACCTACATGTCTAGGTGTTCTTCCTATGTGACAACATGTGGGTCCACATGCCTTAAAGATTTGTTATGATGTCATGTGTTGTGTAAGACCATAAGAATACATATAGATAGGATCGTTGTATGGAACCATCGACGTGTTTGTGATCAAATGCCAACAAAGTGAGTTTTTGTAATTGCTTGGCTTGAGTTTGATTGAACATGTGGCTGTATTAGTTAGAACGATTTGATTTGTGTAGTTAGTTTCGCACCATGACTCTTGGATCATCATTCACAGCCAATCAATACTATTCTCTTGCGTTATAGTTGGATTAGTCGAACTCGATGTATGTAATGCACGACTAAAAGACGAGAGAGCTGCATTTACATAAATAACGTTCATAGACATATATATATATATATATATATCATGTTTAAGAAAGTAGTATGGTAGAATACTCGGGATCATGTCATAATACGCAATTTTTAAGAATCCTGTGGATGATTGGCTTAGTAAATGCGTATCTTAGTTTTTGCTTGACTTAAGTTGGCTTGGCATGTGGCTTGATTAGCCAATGGCGTAAGTTTTATAAATAAGGGCATGACATGACCTCTGACACGTTATCTGCATTCCCCGAATTCTATGATTCCATATTATAGCTAAATAACTACATACACACATATCTAGAGCATGTTGAGACAACCTTAGAAGCCTGCACTCATATATTCTTGCAACAAATCAAGTATTAAAGCTATTGGATGAGCATAGCCCTTCATTTGTATGGATTTATGACTCAAGAGACAATCAATTCCAAGTAGAGACCTTGGAGAAAGTCTCCCCACCATCCAAAACTATCGACTTACATTATGCTTTAGCATTTCCATCTCAAAGCTATTCTTATCGACATGATACGCTAGTTTATATTGATTCGTGATTTTTGATTTCAGTGCTACTTAATTAACCCCTTCATACGACCTTGACATGTCCTGTCTAAGTTACGATGAATGTAAGACTCATAAGTTAGCTGGAATTGATATAAGAATATAGGAATATCTATTATATATGTTTTCATTTGGTAAATTGCTTGCTAAATGTATATTAGTCGGTTGCATGTTACCTCCTATTCATAAACTTGAGAATGCTGAAATGCTAATGCAATGCGATGCTATTGTGCTCGAGTAATGCTATGTGGTGTTATGTGACTTTCTTATTATTCCCAATGTGTTATAGAAGTTTCCATGATGATCATCATGATTCCAAAAGTGACTGAATTCATGTTTTAGAATGAGACTACCATATATAACCTTGTGATCTCATCATCCCGGTTGCCACACCTTTAGATGCTCACTTGTAGGTGCATATGCGTAGAGTTGTTGCCTGCCATGCAAACTGGGTCTAGATTATCAAAAATCTACGTTTCATTTTCAAAACAAACTCGATGTGGTTATCCACGCCAACTCATTTGCCCCTCTTCGATGCGATTTGCCCTCGGCGCCTAAATAGAGTGAGTAGACGCTTGAAGAGGATTGGCGAGGAAGAGACTGGATACCATAAGCCATTTTCTTTCGATTTAAAAGAAGTAGACTCTGCAAAATGAAACCTTTTGAAAACCTACCGCGTAGATCTTAGTTATGTACGTGCATTCTAGGGAAGACCGAACTTAGATTTAGAATTTCGAGGACGAAATTCTTTTAAGGGGGGAAGAGTGTAAGACCCCGCATTTTCGTTTTCCGTTAAGCTAATTAAATCTCCTTTTTACGTTCTAAATTCGTATTTTTAGTAATTGTATGAATTAATTTATTATCGATGTGCTTTTGAGAACTATAATTTCATTAAAGACGAGATTATTATTGCTATTATTGATTTCAAAGTCAATTCGTGCCATTTATGTCTTTAAATTATATCAATAGTTTAATTTAGTCGTTATTCGATTTATTTAGTCGTTTCCCGAAAACGATAAGGTTTTTAACCTTAGAATTAGTTTGTGGTTTATTGAATTGGACTTAGACGTTTTTGAGATCGAATAATCGACGAAGGATCGTATTATCGATTCGGGATAGGTTGTGAGGTACGAGATTAGAAATTAGACAGGCGATTTTAGTTGATTGAGTTATTAACCAAAAAAAAAGGAAAAAAAAAGAAAAAGAGAACAAAGAGGGGCCGAGCCCCCTTCTCTTGGAGAAAGGCGCGATGAGGGGGGGGGTTCTCTGCCCCTGCCCCACGAACCTCACGGGAGAGGAGAGAGAGAGAGAGAGAGGCTGAGCGATGGGGGGGTGAAGGAGGCTGGCCGACGACGGCGACGGCCTAGCGGTGGCGACCAACCGGCGAGCGGAGAACGACAAAGAGAGAGAGAGCGAGACTGAGCGAGATTGAGAGAGGATATCAGCGAGGTTGGAGGTCGAAGGTGAGGGTCGACGGTGGACGTCATTCTGGCGACCGCCACGGCAGGCTGAAACCGGCACGAGCAACAGTAAATTCTGGCTTGGGAAGGACGGATTCGGATCGGTGTCAGGCTAGGGTTTCGACCTCAGCGTTTGGGTGTGCGTTTAGGGTTAATTGAATCGAGAATTGAGGTTTTTCAGCATCCAAATCGAGCTCAAAAGCCCTTAGAACGGGTCCATAGCTTGGAGTCCAGGTGGGTGTTCTCGCCTCCTAAGTTATTACTATTTTCGAAGTTAATTTTCAGCAGTTTGATATTGCATGTCAAGTTAGGGCTTGTTAAATTCGTTAGAAATGACAAGAAATAAGTTATTCATGCTTAGGTTCGAATCAATTGGTTGTTTCATGCGTGAAATTGAGAATCGATGTGAATTCTGTACATAAACAGTGGTCTTACGTGAACAGTGAATTTGAATTTATATGGACATATTTAGCTTCGAATCGAGTTAATAAGTTATTGTTTAAAATGGAATTAAAATCGAAGTTAATTTAACGTATTTAGCTTCGAATTGAGTTAATGAGTTATTGTCTGAAACGGAATTAAAATCGAAGTTAATTTAACGTATTTAGCTTCGAATCGAGTTAATGAGTTATTGTTTGAAAAGGAATTAGAAACGAAGTTAGTTTGATATGTTTAGCATCGATTCGAGCCCATGAGTGTAAATCATGCTTGAATTGTTAATTCGAAGAAATTTAAACGTGTTTAGCATCGATTCGAATCCATGAATGTAAATCATGCTTGAGATATTAATTCGAAATAAGTTTAACATGTTTAGCATCGATTCGAGTTAATGAGTTAATGTATGAAAAAGAATTAATATCGAAGTTATATTAACGTGCTTAGCTTCTATTCAAGTTATTTAGCTAATATATGAAAAAGGATTAAAATCGAAGTTCTTTTAATGTCCTTAACTTCCATTCGAATTAATTAACTAAAGCATGCAAATGAGCTAATTTTCGAGGTAAATGAAGGGTGTATGGCTCCGAATCAAGTAGCTTAGCCAATGCATGTTAAACGAATTAATCTCGAAGTTATAAAAACATGTTTAGGTTCGACTCGAGTTAAACTAACTAATGCATGCAAATAGTTTTCACTCGAACCTCTGTTCTCTGTACATTCATGGTTAGGAAAGTTGCTTCGAAATGTATCGTATATGTTCAGAATCAAATTATGTTTGATTTATTGAATAAAGTGTTGTCGATTCATAAATAAATGTGGCCATATGAACGCCTGTTGTAGCGCACCGCTGAATGGTGCTGGATGCTCAGGTAAGAACTTAAACTTCACCCTTTATTTTTATAAGCTAATACGATAATATGTTGTGATTAATGAATCGATGAATCGAGTTGGTAGTTGGATGGTTTGAGGAAAGAATCATGAGAGCTCGAGGTCCTGTGGTACGGTGCTTGTGAGGAGGGAGTTCAGGTTGTGAATTGACCGCAATCGTGCGGATTGCGAGGCCATGTGTGGCTCATTGTGTTGTTGAAATGATTATGAAGTGTTTGAATGTGAAACGTGTGAATCGCTTTCCCCCTTTTATGTCTAAGATGCATTATGCGTGAAAGTGTGGTGATTTGACAAGAACGTTTCTCGTGTTTTCAAACTAATAATAGCCATGATTAATAGCAAGCAATGGCCTATTTTCGCTATACAAACAGTATTTGGGAGTGAACCTGCTTGAACGGGGGAATCCTTAAAACGGTTTAGAAAAGTGTGAGTTATGTGATGAATGATTTTACCAAAAGACAGAACAAAGTTACTAGCCGTTATGGCCGATACGCTTTAAGTGGCTAAGATAATGTGCTGCGGACAATATGATATGTTGTAATGTTAACCTAGGGGATAAGTCCGGATAAACCCTAGAGGCCCTGACGAGGGCTAATGTAATGGTCCGATATGTTATATGTAGCCACCCCGGGAGTAAGAGCTTAAGCGTGAGCGTTAGGTCTCACTATGGGGTCGAGAATAGTTATCACCCAATCAGCACCCTGTAATGATCTTATGCCAGAAGTACTTTCGTACTAAGTTAAGAAAAGCAATTGGCCCTTTGCCATTTTAAACGATTAAAAGGGAAAGGAAGTTCTTTTTATGGGGCCAAAAGGCTATATGGAATAATGTATGAAAAGCTTATAAGGGTCGTTACACGACCAAATGAAATGAAACTTCCTTTGAAAACTAAGAAAACGTTTTCAACGAAAGAAAGAAAGCTTTCAATGTATGAGTTATGAAATGATCCTCAAGTATGTTTGAATATGGATTCTTAGCCTATGTATTAAAGGAAAGCTCTCAATGGATGCATTATGAATGATTTTTAAGTATGGTTGAACGTGGATTCTAATCTTATGTGGCATCATTCTTATCCATAGCAAATCTGTCTGATTTATAGTGTATGAGATGAGAAAGAAAGTTATAGCACGTTAAAAATTCCATGAATGAAGGGTCTCTTCCTAAAAGAATGAACGTTGATATGTGAATAGCATGCGAGGGTGTCATATAGCTTAATATGATGTTTAAAGGTACTTAAATGCTTGATATGTGTTTATGTCTGTGATGTGTATATTATATGAATAAAATGCCAAGAAAAGTGTATTTATGAAAAGGGATAACCTTATATACACATCATATGATTGAGGGTTCATGTGTAGTTTAAATGGAGTGTTAGGAAGTTATATTATGAAAAGAAAAGATCCTTATACTTAGCCTTTGATGCTTACTCGCATGCCTAACTGCTTGCTAAAAAAGAACTCTATCATTAAGGAACCTAGAAATATGATTGAGGGGTCGAAGTGAAGTTTATGTTTAGTGATCCTCCCATAAAGGTTCTATGAATATCTATTATGATAGTAAAGTATGGAAACATGATATGTGACTAGTAAAGATAGTATTGCCTGCAACGGTTTTGGTTTTAAGGGGGTTGGGGGACACTCACTGAGCTTGTGGTTGCTCATCCCATAACTCTTTTGCCTTTTCCCCATGTTTTCTTTCTGACAGAAAAAAGTTGAGTCAGATAAGTCCAGAAGGAACCTATTGTTGCTTACAAGGCATTGTATATGCTCATTTGAAGGGATCTTACGTGTTTAACGAAGTCATGTAACGTACTCTTAGTTTATAAAGGTCTGTAAACGATTATTCTAGTTCATGTACTGCATATGGTATAAAGGTCGCTCTGTATGGCCGCCTAAGCCAACCATCAAGTTAGTTAGATGTCTTCTTGGTTTAATTTAACTATGTTTTGGGATGTAAATCTTAATACTCCAGTTTTGTTAACCGTTGAGTTGTATCTTCCATTTCTCCTTTATTCATGAATCAATCTGGTTGGTGTACTCCGAGCGAGTGGCTCGTTGAGTTATAAACTCCGGCGTGTGGCCGTTGAGCTATGTTTTAAATGTTTTGCACTTCCGTAGATTTACAGGGACTTATTGTAAGGCTTTTAGCCTGGAAACGGTCAGTTTTCAGGGGGAACTCTGCCCGTTTCGTCCCAGGAATTAAGTAAGAAGTTAAGAAAGCGTAACGCTTCTGGCCTAGGGGCTGGGGGTGTTACATAGGCCCACCTATTTGTGGCACAATATCTCAAAATAGGTCCTAGCAAGTGACGCTTTGAATTAAAGTATTCAAAGAATAATTTTTTTTAGTTGTAATGTTTAGAGTGCCTTATGGCTTCTTTAGAGACACTACATAACATCTCGTTTTAAAACAAGCTTCCACTAAATATTATAAATAATACATGCTTCAGAATTTCTAAATTATCGGGGCGTTATAGTTGGTACCAGAGCTGACTCGCGACCGTGAACTGCGCCAGTGTGTAGGATAGCCTAGCTAGTCACCTAGTGGGGTAAAGATATTGGAATGGACCACCGATCAAGAGGACTTGTAAGATGGTTGGTTAGTAGGCACAACGAGGACATTGTGTGCTTCAAATGGGGGTGATTGTAATACCCCGAGTGTGGTTTAAAAGGATTTAAAATGACTATTTATATTACCAAAGGTTCACCTTGCTTTTCAGGGAGCCCACTAATAAGAACTTCACAGTTAAGCGTGCTTGCTGTGGAGAAGTATTAAGATGAGTGACCTCCTGGGAACTTTCCTATGCAGCGTGTGAGCGAGGACAAAGCACGTCGGAAAGGCTTTGTGGTGATTTGTGGGGTCAATCGATGATATTTAAAGTCATTCGTGATAACTATCCATGACTCGGGAGGGGTCGAGGCATTACAGGTATGGATTCGGGTCATTTGATTTGGGTTTCGGGTTTTGGATAATTTTGCCAGGTCTACCTGCAATGCCACGCCCACCCCATCCTCTTGTCTCTCATCCTTGGTTCTCTACCCCTTCGAATCTCTCTTTTCCCGTTAATGGCCTACTTCTTCACTCTCGTCTTCCCTTTCTCCATTTTCTCTCTCTTAGAAGATTATATGAAAGTAAAGATTTGGAGCCTTCAAAATGGATTTAGGGATTAATGCCCCCTTTGAATCTCTCTTTTCCTATTAATGGCTTGCTTCTTCATTCTCATCCTCTCTTTGTCCATTTTGTCTCTGTTTGAAGTCGTTCGTGGCAACTGTCTGTGACTCGGGAGGGGTCGGGGCACTACAAGTGTGAATTCAGGTCATTTGATTTGGGTTTTGGGTTTTGGGTTAATTTGGCTAGGTCTACCTCCAATGCCACGCCCACCCCATCCTCCTATCTCTCGTCCTTGGTTCTCTACCCCTTTGAATCTCTTTTGTCTTATTAATGGCCTGCTTCTTCATTCTCATCTTCCCTTTCTCCATTTTCTCTCTCTTAGAAGATTATATGAAAGCAAAGATTCGAAGCCTTCACGTCGAATTTAGGGTTTAAATTTATTTTTTTGAATTTCTTTTTCCCTGTTTTCAACTTTCGAATATGATTTCATAACTTTCAAATTTCATGTAATTGCTTTTCATTTTAGTATTTTGGAGCTAAGTTTGAGATTATGGCTAGAAATGGCTTAATCTAAGTTCGAATTTTGTATTCGATTTCAGATGTTTTTCCTGCCCCTCTTTTCGCCTCTGTGATTCTTCTTTCTCATATGTGTGTTGTTCTTCTTACTCCTTTGCTTCGTCCCTCCTGTTTACTTGAAATTGGGTTTAGATCGGATAAAATAGGGCTTTGTGAGGCCTTCAATGGAGGAAGTAGTTGGATGTGAGTTGAGCAAGCTTTGCCAAGACACCCAAGGCTTCCTTTCTCTATTTGCTCCCAAATCCTAATCATTTCACCACCATCGCTGCCTATTCCCTTATTGCAATTATTCTTGAATTTATTGTTGAATTTTTGTTTTTTTGATAGAATAGTTTTCAGGCCAACAACAATTAGATTTAGTAATTCATAGTTTTTAAGGGTTTTACCCCTTGAGTTTATCTTCCATTTGATATTTCATGTGATTTTACTGACCCAGTTTTGTACCTCTTGTAGATTTCATGCTCACCAATTAAATTCTCTTATTTGAAGGATGTGAAATTTAGCTGCCCACTTAGGCATTTCTTGTTAAAACTGGATATCGGATGTTTTTTTTTTTGTGTTCATTAATTGAAGCAGAATCTAAGTTGTCTAATTTCATAAATAGGTGTTGGTGGATCTCTCTAATTTCATAATGAAAACATCTATTTTCATTGAAGTAGGAGTGTGAATCTTATGTACTTAAGATTACTAACACAGTGATGTAAATATTGGACTTCAAATTTTCCCTTTGAATTGATCTAATTTGATCTGAATATTCATAGGGTCAGGATGCTTGTAATTTAAGTGTATCTAAATTTTGATTACCCTTTTTTTTCTCCATTCCTAGGTATATTTTGGCAAGATTGTGGTTAGTTTTTTTCTCTTTTTTAAAGTTATCTATGACATAATAATAGGCATATCATGATATTAGTTGTATATTCATGCTAAACCAATACTTCAACTCCTTGAGGATGGTAGGTTATTTTCATAATCTTGTTAGCAGTTCAAAGGCTATAAACAGCTCTCAACTCATGCTATTTTTAGCAAGTTGATTATAGAATAAAATTGAATTGTGTATGTTAAAGCTTCACTCACTCACTCTCTCTCTCATAAATCATTTAACCAAGATATTTAAGATGATTTGTAAATGATTAAATATCAAAATTATGACGAAATTAGTCTAATATTGAATCCTCAACCCCTAAATGATTTGTTATTGCATACCCTAAAATCTGCCTAAGTTAACCCAAGTGATTATACTTACATTTTCAGTTTACAATATATATTTTTTCATATAGTGAGAATACACACACACGCACACACGCACACACGCACACACACGCGCGCACACACATACATACATACATACACACACACACACGCGCGCACACACACACACACACACACACACACACATATATATATATATATATATATATATATATATATATATATATATATATATATATATATAACTTATTGCAACTGCAAGATAAAATAAAACCTTATTAATATTGTTTAGGGTTCAACTCTATGATTTAAGTAAAATTGTTTATCTTGTCTTTATTAGTGGTATACACGAATAAATATGTCTAGTTCATTACCTTGACAAATGAATAACTTTTCCTTTTTAATGTGAAATGTGATTCATGTGGTCTCCAAATTCAAAAATTTTAAGATATCATTGAACTTATTTGAATTGTCAATACTGCTTATGAGACATATAACAGATTATATATGTTAACCTTGAAATATATTTAAAAATACCTGGGTTACCTAGAAAGATTTTCTAGGATATAATAACTTATTATCATACACATCTTAATGAAAAAATAACTAACAGTAAGCACCATGTACATGGTTACTTCTATCCAGAGGTTCAAGTTTAACATTGAACACTGAGCGACAATCAAGGTTTATGGTTGAACCCTAAGGTTCAATTATTAAGGTTTAGGGTGTTGGGTAAAGTTTTGTGGTTTAGGATTTTAGGTTTGCATTTCAAATTTCAGGTTTAGGGTTTATCAATATTCATTGTATATAACCATAAATTATAACACTAAAGTCATTGTAAATGCAAAAACATACCTTAAACACTAAATTTCAAACACTAAAATAATAAAAACCAATCCCAAAACACAAAACCATGGTACTTGAACCTTGAAACAAACCCTAAATCATAATTGTTAAATGTTCAGCTTTAGACCTTTGTGTTAGATGTTGAACTATAAACACTTTCTTGTTAAATTTCCAAAATGATATCGGGCGAAATGGTATAGAAGAAAAAGGTACAAAAATTTCAAGGTAAAACCCTAAGTCCAATGATGCAACATATGAACTTAAGATTAGATAAAATGTGAGAAAACTATAAGGTCTAGGGCTGAACATTCAGGTTTAACATTAGGGTTGAGTCCTAAGGTTCAAGTATCAAAGTTAACCCATAAACCCTAAGTCCTTAAGCCATAAACCCTAAACCCTTTCCCACTATATATCAGATAGATAACATTAGCAATAAACTCCAAACCAAGGACACTATGCCATTATACTTAGACACTAAGCCATAAGACCAAAATCTTGGACTTTGAACATTATCTGAACCTAAAATGTTAAATGCCAACCATGAATCACACCATGAGTCTTAAAAGTTAAAAACCCTTAACCTTAGGCCCTAACAATAAATGATAAACTCTAATCTTGAGTTTAAATGCTAGAAATGCTAAACTATCAAGCAGAATCCTAAAATCTAAAACTTAATACCTGAACCCTCACATGAATGTCTCAAACCAAAACACTTTCGTGATATATTTTAGGTGGAGACCATAAGCTATAAATTGTAAATGACTTTTCCTTAACTTTTTTACTATCATAATTGTAATATTAAGGTCTTGTTTGGTAAACAGCTGTTAGCTGTTAGCTGTTTGTATTAGCTGTTAGCTGTTAGCTGTTTAAATTAGCTGTTTATATTAGCTGTTTGAATTAGCTATTTTTAGAAAAAGTGTTTGGTAAAAATTAGCTTTTTCTAAAAAATATGTTGGTAAAATTTCATTTATGCCCTTATTTATGAATTAGTTTTTAATGAAATGTGTGTAATTTTTCCAAACTTATGGACAATTATGTCATTTTTACAAAAAGCTCTTCTCAAAAGGCTAATGAGAATAGCTTTTTCAAAAAGAGCTTTTTGGACCAAAACAACTATTGTAAATAGCTGTTTACCAAACACTCTTTAGCTGTTTGACTTGGTCAAAACAGCCAAAATCCTCCCAAACAGCTATTTTTTCTCAAAAAGCTGTTGTTACCAAACACCCCCTAAATTTGACAAACCAAGAAATAACTTACAATAATATAAATATTTATTTAGTTTACAAAACTTGATACCACATTTACACACACACACATATATACATACATACATATACATACATACATACATACATACATACATACATACATTATAGATATATTATATCTATATATATATATTATATATAATATCAATATATATATATATATATAGTATATATTATATATATATATTTATATACACACTTGTATATGTTATACTCATATGAGAAATTTATTAGTTAACATAAAAATGTAAGTATAATTACCTAAGTTAACTTAGACTGATTTTGAGGGGTCCAATAACAAATTATTCAAGGGCTTTGGATTCTATCTATATATATAAACATATATACATATACATACATATATATATATACACACACACACACACACACATATATATA
>JAKOGI010005139.1:0-5000 GCA_029747015.1 Carnegiea gigantea | reverse complement strand
CGCTGGCCGCTTGTCCTGAACGCGGTGGAGGGGGGGATGGGCCGCAGCCTACCGGTGAAACGCTGGCGCGTCAATGAAACGCTGGCCGCAGCCATTCGTGAACGCTGGGCCGAGCCTGTTCTGTGAACTGTGCTGGCCGCTTGTCCTGACGCTGGCCGCAGCCTGTGAACGCTGGCCGCAGCTAGTCCGGTGAACGCTGGACGTTCTCCTGAACGCTGGCCGCAGGCTGTTGAACGCTGGCCGTTGTCCGAACGCTGGCGATTGTTCCTAACGCTGCCGCAGACTTGTGAAACGCTGGGCCGCAGCCTGTTGAACGCGGGGGCCGGCCGCTTGTCATGAACGCTGGCCGCAGCCTTTTACTGTGAACAGGCTGGCCGCCAGAGTCCCTGAACGCTGGCCGCAGCCTGTGAACGCTGGCCGCAGGCGGTGAACGCTGGCCGCTTGTCCTGAACGCTGGCCGCTTGTCCTGAACGCTGGCCGCAGCCTGTGAACGCTGGCCGCAGGTCCTGAACGCTGGCAGCAGCCTGTGAACGCTGGCCGCTTGTCCTGAACGCTGGCCGCTTGTCCTGAACGCTGGCCGCAGCCTTTGAACGCTGGCCGCAGCCTGTGAACGCTGGCCGCTTGTCCTGAACGCTGGCCGCAGCCTGTGAACGCTGGCCGCGGGCCTGTGAACGCTGGCCGCTTGTCCTGAACGCTGGCCGCTGCCTGTGAACGCTGGCCGCAGCCTGTGAACGCTGGCCGCTTGTCCTGAACGCTGGCCGCAGGCCTGTGAACGCTGGCCGCTGCTCCTGAAAGCTGGCCGCTGCCTGTGAACGCTGGCCGCAGGCCTGTGAACGCTGGCCGCTTGTCCTGAACGCTGGCCGCAGGCTGTGAACGCTGGCCGCTTGTCCTGAACGCTGGCCGCAGCCTGTGAACGCTGGCCGCTGTCCTGTGAACGCTGGCCGCTGTCCTGTGAACGCTGGCCGCAGGCCGTGACCTGTCCCAGCTGAGTATGAAAAATCGGCACGGTTGATGTCCACTCCGGGCACGGCCACCAAACCTCCTTAAGCTCTCTAGGGGGATGGTCCGGGCGGAGTATGAAAAATAGGCACGGTTGATGTCCACTCCGGGCACGGCCCCCAAACCTCCTGAAGCTCTCTAGGGGGATGGCCCGGGCGGAGTATGAAAAATCGGCCCGGTTGATGTCCCCTCCGGGCACGGCCACGAAAGCTCGTTGTGCTCTTTAGGGGGAAGGTGATTGAGCTAGTGCCCCGCCCCGTCCGCGACCCGAGCAGGATGAACGATGGTGAGTGACACCCCGCCCCCGGCCCGTGACCCCCCCGCGCGCATTATAATCTTTGACAGGGCGCAGGGCGCAGGGACGCAGGGGCGCGGGGGCGGAATTGACGGACTTGAGCGGACCTTGGGCGGACTGGGCGAAGGAAGGGTCGAGAGCTAGGCCCCGTGGCGTGCCGCGTGCCCCCATATTGGTGCCCCAAGTCCCGAACGTCGATGCCAAGGCATGCCCCCGAGTCCCGGGGAGCGGCCCCGTGCACGGCCGAGGCCTGCCCCCCCGTCCCGCACATCGGCCCCGGGGCATGCCCCCGTGCATCGCCTCTAGAACGCCCCCGAAGCAAGGCCAAGGCATGCCCCCCGAGTCCCGCCCATCGCCCCGTGGCAAGGCCAAGGCATGCCCCCGAGTCCCGCACATCGCCCCGGGCCGTGCCCCGGGTCCCGAGGAACGCCCCCAAACGGCCCCGGTGCATGCCCAAGGCGTGCCCCCGCGTCCCGAGGATCGGCCCCGGTCCATGCCCAAGGCGTGCCCCCCGGGTCCCGAGGAAGGCCCCCCGAACGGCCCCGGGGCATGGCCACGGCATGCCCCCGAGGCCCGCACCTCGCCCCCGGGGCGTGCCCCCGAGTCCCGAGGAACGCCCCGGTGCATGCCCACGGCATGGCCCCGAGTCCCGCACGTCGCCCCGGAACGGCCCCGGGGCGCGGCCAAGGCATGGCCCCGAGTCCCGGGGAACGCCCTCAGAACGGCCCCGGTGCATGTCCCCGCGTCCCGCACATCGCCCCGAAACGGCCCCGGTGCATGCCCAAGGCATGCCCCTGAGTCCCGAGGAAGGCCCCCACAACGGCCCCGGTGCATGGCCGAGGCATGCCCCCGGGTCCCGAGGACCGGCCCCGGGGGCCCCGGGGCATGCCCCCGGGTCCCGAGGGTCGGCCCCGGGGCATGCCCCCGAGAGCGTCCACGCACGCTGCCGGACGCCCACGGCAGCATCCATGCATGCCGGGCAGCGTCCGGGCATGCCGGGCAGCGTCCGGGCATGCTGTCGCTGGGTGCCGGGGGCTGCCGGGGGGTGCTGGATGCTGGCCGCAGGCTGTGAACGCTGGCCGCCGCCCTGTGAACGCTGGCCGCTTGTCCTGGACGCTGGCCGCAGGCTGTGAACGCTGGCCGCAGCCCTGTGAACGCTGGCCGCTTGTCCTGGACGCTGGCCGCAGGCTGGGAACGCTGGCCGCAGGCTGTGACCGCTGGCCGCAGCCCTGTGAACGCTGGCCGCTTGTCCTGGACGCTGGCCGCAGGCTTTGAACGCTGGCCGCAGCCCTGTGAACGCTGGCCGCTTGTCCTGGACGCTGGCCGCAGCCCTGTGAACGCTGGCCGCAGCTCCTGAACGCTGGCCGCCGCCTGTGAACGCTGGCCGCTTGTCCTGGACGCTGGGCGCAGCCCCTGGACGCTGGGCGCAGCCCTGGACGCTGGCCGCAGGGCCCTGAACGCTGGCCGCAGCCCCGCGAACGCCCGAAAGCCGTCCCGAGAAAAAATCCCCGTATTTTTGTCGTGCGTTTTTTCCCCAAATTTTGTCCACCCCTTCCCCACGATTTTTAGAGGATTTACAAGCTTTGTCCCGCATTTTTCTGATTTTTCTCCGATTTTTAGGATTTTTTTTTCGTTTTCGACTTTAAAAAATCATAAAAAATAGCTCGGGTGTCCGAAAAATTCCGAAAAAATATTTTTTAGTAATTTCACATCATGATCTTTCCAATGGTACCATTGGTTGCTGCTGCAACATTCTAAATCTTCAAAAAACCCCAGTATGATTTTTCGTCACAGTTGATGTCTACTGGGGGCAGAGCCAGTAGAGTTATAAGAGCTCTTTATAGGGGAGGTGCTTGGCAAGCATCTGGGGCAGCAGCAGGGTCAGCGGCAGCCATCGCCCATGCATGGCATGGCATGGCATGATGTCAAAGGCCTTGTTGCCATGGCTTCCTTGCACCGAACCTTGTCGGGCGGATGAGGGACCACCCCGGGGGTCGGGTTTTGCCTCGGGAAGCGTGACTAGCATGAAAATTGTTGGGTATCGATCGATGGAGTGCGGGAATCGTTGCTATGCTAGTTCCTACCTTCCGAGGCACCGGTGGGGCTCCTGACGCCCGTCTTCGGTGGCATTCCCTAGGCTTCTAGGATGCCATCACGGGTGGGGGCCTTGCCCCCCCTCACCCGAGAACGGTGATCACCCCCACGTGGGCAGGGGTGATTGTAGGTGAATTCCCGCGGCCCACCGTCCCTTCTTTCTTGACCCGGCCCCCTTGCTCCCTGACATCATTTCTGTTGCTCGACATGCCCCGTCCTGGGGGCGGACGGCGGACGCCCTGGCTTGTGGGATTTAAGCGGGGGCGTGTTGCCTTCCACGTGCGGGCTGACTGTCGCAAGCGCGGTGACGGAGGAGGCGACCGGGATGGGCCTGACGCCCCGGTTTGTGAGAACTGTGATCGGTGGAGTGAGGCCTAGACGCTTGAGCTTGTAAGCCCCTCGCGCCCGTGAGGCACTGCCACGAACGGGGTGGAAGGCTTGTCTTGAGCCGATCCGTGCGACGACGGCGGTGTTGATCGCTCCGGTGGTGGAAGCCGACGATCGGTGAGTGAGGGCCTAGACGCTTGAGCTTGTAAGCCCCTCGCGCCCGTGAGGCCGAAGTACACGAACGGAGTGGGAGGCCCTTCCCGAGGAGCACTTCCAAGGGCGCGACCTGAGGCCTTCGCGGGGCGGGGAGTGCCCTTCGCATCGGGATTTTGCCGGTGGGGATGCCGTTGCGCCCCTCGTCCCTTGTTTCTTGACATGGCCCCTTGCTCCTTGACATTGCCTTTCTGTTGCTTGACGACCCCCCTCCCCCCGTCCCGGGGCGGACGGCGGACGCACTGGCTGTGGGATTTGCGCGGAGGCGTGTTGCCTTCCACGTGCGGGCTGACCGTCGCAAGCGCGGTGACAGTAGAGGCGACGCGGGATGGGCTGGACGCCCCGGTTGTGAGAAGCCTGTGATCGGTGAGTGAGGGCCTAGACGCTTGAGCTTGTAAGCCCCTCGCGCCCGTGAGGCACTGCCACGAACGGGGTGGAAGGCTTGTCTTGAGGAGCCGATCCGTGCGAAGACGGCGGGGTTGATCGCTCCGGTGGTGGAAGCCGACGATCGGTGAGTGAGGGCCTAGACGCTTGAGCTTGTAAGCCCCTCGCGCCCGTGAGGCCGAAGTACACGAACGGAGTGGGAGGCCCTTCCCGAGGAGCACTTCCTAGGGCGCGACATGAGGCCTGCGCGGGGCGGGAGTGCCCTTTGCATCGGGATTATGCCGGTGGGAATGCCGTTGTGCCGCGGGGTGGGGGGTCACCTCCCCTCCTCAAAATCCAACCCGATTTCCTTCGAGATCCCCCCGAAAACCCCTTGTTCACACCACCTTCCTTCCCCTCCCGAAAAACCCTTGTCCCCCCCAGCTTACTTCCCCCTCTTGCCCCACTCCACTTGAAAGCACCCTGACAACCCTCCCCTCGTCCCGAGGCGGACGCGCTGGCTGTGGGATTTACGCGGAGGCGTGTTGCCTACCACGTGCGGGCTGACTGTCGCAAGCGAGGTGACAGGTGAGGCGATGCGGGATGGGCGGGAAGCCCCGGTAGTGGAAGCCGACGATCGGTGAGTGAGGGCCTAGACGCTTGAGCTTGTAAGCCCCGCGCGCCCGTGAGGCCGAAGTACACGAACGGG
>JAKOGI010005138.1:0-16039 GCA_029747015.1 Carnegiea gigantea | reverse complement strand
ACATATATATATATATATATATATATATATATATATATATATATATATATATATATATATATATATATATATATATATATATATATATATATATGTACACCCGCATATGTATGTGTATATATATATATATACACACACACATATATATATGTGTGTGTGTGTGTGTGTGTGTGTATATATATATATATATGCAGATATATCTATTTATATATGTATCTATATATATGTGTGTATGTATACGTATATGGATATGTATATGTATGTGTATATGTATATTAATCTATCTAGTTTTAGTGATTATAATAATTATGTTTGGTGACAATTCAAAAAAAAAAAGGAAAATCATACTAACCTTTGTTAGGCCTATTCATTTTCATGACATACAACTCAAGAAATCCAAACTGAATTATTCATTTTTTAACAACAATCCCAAGCATATGTGCTAACACAATGATTGGGGATAGGCGTGACTTCTCTCTTGATGTAAAACCCTAAACCTCCGTCGGTGTTCTCTGTCTCTAGTGAACGATAGGGTTTATTGTTGGTGAAGGAAGGCTCTTTGTGGGCATCTTGTGTGGTCATCGTGGTATGACGGTTTTCCTTAGTTCTACTGTCGGGTTGGGTAGTTATGCGTGCAATTGTACTCTTGCAACTGCAACCCCAGTATTCACAACAATAAATGTGCCAACTGACATGGAAGGCGATGGAGCAGATGAAGTTGACTAAGTCGGATGAAGAGGTGGTAGATTTTGATGAACAAGCAGACGAAGGGAAGGCAGAGCAAATTGCCCTAAGCCTTATTAGTAAGTTGCATACCCAAAATAGCTTTAATGTTTGGGCAATAAAGTCACGTTTAAGAATGTTTGGGAAATAGCACTGGGGCTGATTATAAAGGAGTTGGATTTATATTCCAATTCTTCTCAAAGGCGTATAAAGAAGCACTGAATGAAGGTCCATGGATGTTTGACGGCCATACATAGTTGCTTAAGGAATTGATGGGATTTGAAAAGCATTCTGATATTCAGTTTGATGCCGCCAGATTTTGGGTTATTGTGTACGATATGTCTATCATAAAGCAGGTCAAAGCCTTTGCAGAATGTGTGACGAATATGATTGGCATGTTTGTGAGTGTACACGATGATAATCTAGTGGATATTGACAAATCGCTTAATTTTGTGGCTGACATAGATATATAGAAACCTTTGATACGGGGTGCCTCAGTCAAGGTTTGTGGGGAGCTTGTATGGTTTGACATTAAATATGTCGAGCTTACAAACTTTTGTTATGCATGTGGAAAGTTAGGGTCCCATAGAGGACGTAAGCTGGTTGAGGAAGAGGTTCTGGTGTCAGCTCTTCCATAGGGTCCTAAACTACGTGCATCTTAAAGGCAAAAAGGCATGGCTGGGAAGCTGAGAAACAGGAGGAAAGACAACTACTGTAGGCCTTCAGAGAAAGTAAGAAGACAAAGAAGGAGATGAAACTAGTGATGAATAAGCTGCTTGATGGTCAATTTTCTCAAGGTGGATCCTCAAAGGGAGGGAGTGATATTGATGTTATGCAGATGAATACTGATGAAATTGAAGTTATTCATCCTGGGTCGGAGATTTTCAAGCATAAAAACCCAGAAGCAGTGGCCAACATGGGCAGGAAAGAAAGGCATGTTCATGAAGACTTCTAAAACATGGAGTGCTACAAAATCGATGAGGCGCGATGTAGCCCTGCCAGGGCTGATGAGTCTTCTATATTTAAACTACCGAGGTTTAGGCAAGCCTCAGGTAGTTAAGGATCTCCATCAGTTGGTGGGGAGCCATGAGCTTAGCTGTCTTGTCTAAAAGAAGCTTAACTTTGGTTGGTGATTCGGCAGTTTGATGAGTATATTAGAGTTACAGTTGATTGTGACGGCAGAGCAGGCTGTTTGGCTCTATTCTGGAGAAAGGACTTATAGATCTCTTTATTGTTATTGGCTTCTAACCACATTGATGTCTAGGTGCAAATGGGGTTCTATGGATTCCAAATGATGCTTTACAGGTATTTATGGATACCCTAAAACTCATAATAAGCTGAAAACCTATGACCTTATTTTGAATTTGAGTCACCACTCAAATCTTTCTTGGCTTATTGGGGGTGATTTGAATGAAATCTTATATAACTTTAAGAAGCAACGAGGTCTTATGAAAAACCAAGCTGCGCTAGATGCGTTTAGGGAGACATTGGATGGGTCTAATGTATATGATTTGGGGTATACTAGCCACAAATTCACATGGTGGAATGGTCAGGAAAGAAAGGGCACTCGGTTGAGGAAATTTTGGATAAATTTTATGCTAGCTCTAAGTGGTCTGCTTTATTGTCGTTGGCTAAGGTTGTGCATACAGAAGATGATATGTTTGGTCATCTCTTGGTACTTCTGAAATGTTTTGATACCTGGTTTGAAAATATAGGGGCACTTGATGAGCGCCACGAGGAAGTCATTATAGAAGCTTGGTGTGAAGATGAGGGCAAGTGTGATGGGAAACTGCCTGGGGAAAATTGAATGATGTATGAGAGCATTGTAATGCTAGAATAAGAATGAGTTTGGTTATGTTCAACATGAGCTGCAATATTGTGTTGATGTTTTGCAATGCATGTCTGATCCTAGCACCCGTAAGGCTCTCTTTGATCAAATTAGAAACCTTAGATGGAGGAACGAGGTCATGTGGTGGCAACAATCTCATGTTAATTATTTAACATATGGGGAATGTGCCTCGGGCTGGTTCACTAAAGGGCTAATGGAAGACGTGCCTGCAATAATATTGATCAGCTTAAAGGAGAGGATGTGTGTTTTTATAAGAGCTAGGATGATTTGGAGGCCATCATTACATGTTTCCTCGCTGAACTACTCACCTCTTATAATCCAACTCTTGTAGAGGAGGTGGTAGCTCACATCATGTGACGCCCTAAAAATTCCATTACATTTTTGTGCTAATTTAG
Organism: Carnegiea gigantea; assembly: GCA_029747015.1. Lineage (NCBI taxonomy): Eukaryota > Viridiplantae > Streptophyta > Magnoliopsida > Caryophyllales > Cactaceae > Carnegiea > Carnegiea gigantea. The sequence continues at coordinate 13,072 of JAKOGI010005138.1, read as the reverse complement.
CCTATTTAATACAGTGGAAATAACCTAGTGGATGTCACTACCGTACTTCACAATGAAATACAAGGTAAAAGGTAACTAATTGAAATAAACAAAAGTATAAACCAAAGTCAAATGTCAAAATCAAGAGTCGATTCAGTCAGCTCCAACTCCAACATTACTCAATGCAGATAAAATTTTAACTAAACATCTATGCGGCCTCACTCACATCCCATCCCTAAGTAGCACATTAGTACTTGAAAACAAAACATTTCAAACAGTGAGATGGAACTCAATAATGTCTACCCCAAACCCTAAAATACCTACTTAAATTCATTTTAAAAATTATTTAGGGGTGGGAGGCAACATTCAAACAGTTCAAAAATGATTCCTAGGTAGTTCAAGACCTTTAACTTCAAACAATAAGCATTATCCAAATCAAAATAAATCAATTTTTCCTTAGCAAGCGACCCCACCTGAGGGTCTCATGGCCTTTCAGCGAACAGCCTCATGGCTTACTAGAACCCATCTTGACATACGTCCATTTACGATGACACATATCCGAAAACCACATGCCATAACTTGGGAAGACTAACTTGTCTCAATATCAAGGTAAACCTACTATGATCTTAGGAGGCATCTCCCTGCAAACTCACCTTAGTCTTTCACTTTAGGATTTAGGATATTATGAATAATTCTGTTTAGCTTCCTAAATGCCCAACCCACCTCAAACAATTTTCTATTAACTTAGCAAAACCACTTAAAATATGAACTGCTCAAATAAAACATTCAATCACAGCACAATATTCCACCTCCAGAAAATCATAAAATCGCAAGTTGCAGTTGATGTTTTACTTCAAAGGTCTCTTTGGCATACAACATCACATAACAATTCATAAACATCAAAAATCATTTCAAAAGAGCAACCAATGTAATTTAGAACATAGACATTATCTTGAAGAAGCATTGGTACCTAGTTTGAGCTCGAACTAGAGTATTGGGCCTAAACAATAAAATTAAAGTGTAACGGCATGGATTGACCCAAGTGAATTTTTACATTCAAAACTATTCTTTTTCAATCCAAAAGTCAACCATGGCACTAGGACCACTTGAGTAGGACCACAACCCTAGATTCTGATTTTTTATGAACTCATGCGAGTTTTAAAAACTCAAATACCTAAGAGAAACAAATAATACAACTCAAACCTATTAGGGCTTTAGGGCAGTTTCCAGTTAGGATTATGTCCTAACTTACAGAAGCTATATGTTCACCTATAAACCTTATATAGAGGGGTTTAAGCATAATTTAGAAAGCTATTTTTGTCTACTATAACTTTTATTTTAAACACATTATCAAAAATCCACAAAAACTGTCTCAAAACTTTACTTCTTTCCACGCAACCCATTTCAGTCTAGAGTTACACAATCGTGGGAGAAATTTTATTTTTTCCTCATTTTAAGCCCAAAATTCATATGAAAATATACTCATAAATGTACATTCATGAATTTTTTTTCATGATTTTTGGGATAGCTCATAAAAGTAGTTTAATTGGTGAAGTCGGTGCATTGCAGGGTTAGTTTCTGGTACTGACTAACCCTAAATCTCATGCATGAAATCACATTTTTAATAGAACCAAACTCACCCAAATCGATCTAACACTACTCATAATCATCAATACCAAGTATAAAATTAATAAAGCCTATCCAAGCCCCCTTCAAGAGAGTTTTGAGGAGAAAGTTTTCTGTTTACCTTTAATATAAGAGTGAGAGGTGAGATGCTTGTTTGTGTGCTTTTAGACCACCCCAAAATCTGAGAATCATATTACAACATGAAAAAGAAGGGTTTTGAGTCTAGAAATAGAGTGAATTTATTAAAAAAATTCAATTCTTTAAGAGCACAAAGATTTTAAACTCAAACAACCCAAAAAAACCCTAAACTTTCTCACCCAAAAATTGAGGAAGGAGGCTTGGTGGCTTCGATAGGCGGCATGGTGAGCAATGATGGCCCAATGGTGGTGTTGGCAGCTGGCTGGTGATGGTGGTGGTTGGAGGGGAGAGGGAGAGTGAGTGTTAGGATTGTGGGGAAGAGAGAGAGAAGTAAGATGAGAGTTGATAGGGGGTTATTTCACGCATGAAATAAGGTTTTTTGAAATTTTTTTTTGAGATACCACAACTGCATACTCAAAGAGGGGGGAAAACAAGGTATCTAACTAAGGTTTGAAAATTTTGAATATTAGAGAATTTTTAATATCCCAACTATAAAATACCTCCCAATTAAAATATTTAAAATTTGAACTTTTGAGAGAGAACTCTAAATACTAAGCTATGAATTTCTCAAATAAAATTTATATTTCAAAATCCCAAATTTTTGTTTTATAATTTATTAATTTCAAATTTAAATTTAAAATTAATAATTCTTCTTCAAAAGCTTGGATGCCCAAAATGAAAAATGAGCTCGATCTGAAATTCTAACTAAATGAAAGTCTGCTCTAAAATATTGCCTATGAACTCAAATGCTCAAGCGACTAAAGACCATATTAACCCTTCTTCGAGTATTATAAATATAAATTTTTGTGGTTTTATATGTCGAAGCTGAAGTTTCTGATCAGATGAATGAGAAGTTGTGTCGCCCTTATTCTGAGGAGGAAGTAGTTCAAGCTCTCAATCAGATGCACCTTAGCAAGGCACCGGGACTTGACAGTTTGAACCCATTTTTTTAATCATAAATATTGGGACATTGTGGTAAAGGATGTATCTAAGGCAGTCCTAGCAATTCTGTAAGGTGAGGAGATGCCCCCCAAATTTTAACTATACTCATATTGTTTTGATTCAGAAGAAGCAGAAACCGATAGAAGTTCTAAAGTTCAAACCGATCAGCTTATGTAATGTAATCTATAAGCTGGTTACTAAGGTAATCACTAACATCCTAAAGGATATTCTCCCCTCCAGTATTTCGGATAATCAGAGTACCTTCACCCTGGGGCGCTTGATTACAGATAATATCGTTGTAGCTTTTGAAATCTTTCATTCCATGAGGGATCACATAGGACTGAATAGGACTATGGATATCAAATTAGACATGTCGAAAGTGAGGATGGGCGTAGGGCGGGTATGGGGCGAGTGGAGTTATACCCGCACCCATGCCCATTTTCAAAAGTCATCCCCATACCCAGACCCATATCCATCGGGTTTTCAAAATCTATCCTCAACCCATACCCATGGTATTTTGGGTATTTTGAGTTTTATTCGGATATATACATATATTACAATATAATACCTATTGGATATGATAATTTCTTTTACCTAAGAAATTCATAAAACTAAATTCAGCTAGGCAAAATGTTCTAAAAAAATACAATATTCATTAGATTCAATAGTTCATACTTAGCTCTTGAATAAAAAATCGCATTCTAGAAATGATTGAAATGAGAGAGTGAGAGACCCAACAAATAAGCTAGAATTTTAGGTTTGTGAGTCATGAGTCATGCGATTTTATGTATCGGACATAGTACAAATGGATACATTGCATAATTGGGGATGGGTTGCGGTATGGAGTTTTTTTAAACTAAATTACCAACGTTCAATATTCAAAACTCTACTCAACAATTTATTTACCCCCCAAAAAATTCGGGTACAGGGTGGATTTGGGTATGGGGCGGGTGATGCCTACACCCGTACCCATACTCACACCCATTTTCAGTGTACCCGCCCCATACCCATTTTTTCCAATTTTTCGTACCCATTAACCCATACCCTTTATAAATAGGATGGGTTAGGGGCAAGTTTTTCGGGTCTAGGTGCAACTCCCATCTCTAGTCGAAAGCCCATGACAGAGTGGAATGAGGCTTTCTTTGGAGAGTAATGTAAAATTGGGCTTTCTGGCTAACTGGGTTAATTTGGTGATGCGGTGTGTGGACATTGTAATATTTTGAGTTATAATTAATGGAGAACTGCGTAGCTATATTCAACTTGTAGGGGGCTTCAACAAGGGGACCCCCACCTGTTCCTTTGTTATGCTGAAACCCTTTCTTGCCTCTTATGTTAGGCTACTTCAGATGGTAATATCTCAGGTCATAAGGTGCGTTCAGACTCCCCTTCGATTCCCCACCTTTTTGCTGATGACTCTCTCATTTTTTGCAAGGGTAGTCTCGACCAGACGATCGTTATAAAAAAATATCCTGGCAGACTATGAACAATGTCTGGTTAGCAAGTAAATTTCTGCAAAACTCGTGTGGCTTTTAATAAGGGTGTGACATGAATTTGTAGAGATGATATTTTGATTACCTTGGATGTAAGGGAAGGTATGTCTTATGATGAATATTTGGAATTACCAACACATGTGGCGAGATCCAAGAAGAAAGATTTTGCACCTATCAAAGATCGGGTTGTGAAGAAAATCAAAGGATGGTTGGGAAGAAACCTTTCTTAGGCAGGTAGGGAGGTACTCGTGAATGTAGTTACCCAAGCTATTCCGACCTATGCTATGAGTGTATTCAGGCTTCCAAGGGAGTTTTGTCATGATATCCATTCGACGGTTAATAGGTATTGGTGGGTGCCAAGGAGGGATCACATAAGATTTATGGGGTTAGAAAACAAAAGCTTTGCAGTTCCAAGTTGGAGTGTGTTATTGAGCTTGAAGGACTTAGAGGATTTCAACTTAGCTCTTTTGACTAAACAGGCGTGAAGGTTATTACATTCACAAAGATCGCTTGTTTGTCGGGTTCTTAAAGCAAAGTAATTTCCCATGGTTGTCATACTTGATGCAGGTCTAGGAACACGTCCTAGTTATACATGGAAGAGTCTACATGAAGCTAGATGGGTTGTTGAATGGGTGTCTCAGTGGTCGGTGTGGGATGGTACCTTGTTGAACGTGTGGGAGTCTAAGTGGGTACCAAGACCTAGTTCTTTCAAAGTGATCTCACCAAAAGGGTTGATGCAGCTTTGCTAAGAGTTGCATATTTGATAGATAGGGATGCAGGTACATGGAGAGCAGCAATGGTGGATAGTTTGTTCTTACCTGTTGATGCGGAACTAATCAAATCTATTCCTTGGTGTGTATCTTGGCCCAGAGACTAGCTGATGTGGCACTATACTTAGGATAAAGAGTTTCTATGAAGTCCGCTTATCTTCTCATTCAAACGCCAAAGAAATCAAAGCTTGCTACATGTAGTATAAAGGAGATGAAAGCCTTGTGGGCAAGATTGTGGCGTCTTAACTTACCACCAAAGATCAAGCTCTTTGTAGGGAGAGCAGCAAATAGAGCACTGCCGGCGAATAAGGTGTTGGCATCTCGAGTTTCAGGTTTGCACTGTAGGTGTGAGGTATGTGTCAGATGTGAGGAGTTGGATGTTCATGCCCTTTTCGGGTACACCCTTGCTAGGATTGTGTGGGGAAACACGATGTTTGATAGGGAGTTGTGGGAGGCTGAGTTTAGATCGATTCTGGAGGCATTCACGGTTGCAAAACAGAAGCTTGGTTTTGAGTAGGATGACCTTGTTGTTGTACCGTGGGCATGCGAGAAATAATTGCATGTTCGGCAGGTCAAAAATGAATCAGCCATGCCTTGCCCAAAGAATGTTCAACCTAGTGAAGGAATTCGATATAACGCAGATTAAGCTTGGCTCTTCGGGGTTGGCCTTACCTTCTTCATGGCACCCTATTGCAGCTATGTTGTTTTCGGTCAATTACAATGGTGCAAATTTGGGGAGCGGGGGCTCGGGTTGGGTATAATTGTCAGAGACTGTATCGGAGCGGCTTGCATGGTGGGGGTGCAACAAGGGCTCGGAATCTGGAAGCCAGAATACGTGGAAAAGCTAAAGCATGCTTGTTTGTCATGGAGCAGGCCCTTCATCATGGATACAAGATTATCATTGTCGAAGGCGATTGTCAAAGTCTTGTTACAAAACTAAGGATGCAATATATCTTCAAGATTATCATTGTCGAAGGCGATTGTCAAAGTCTTGTTACAAAACTAAGGATGCAATATATCTTGAATACTAAGTTAGGGTTTTTGATTTGTGAAATTATTGATATTGTTAGGTTTTTTGAATTTTGTGATTTTAATCATATTAAGAGAGCGGAAAATAAAATGACTCACACCGTGCCCATTTTCAACCGTGTGTACTCTCTTGTTGGGTTTGGTTAGATGGAGGTCCAGATCACATGCCTCTGATTAATTGAATGATTCCCTGCTTTCCATCAATTAAAAAAAAAAAAAAAAAAAAAACTCGAGAAGTCCAACAACGAAGGCCCATTTGAAGCCCACTTCTCATCGCTGTAATTCACCCAATGTTGTCCACTCTATAGCTACGCACGCACACACCCCATCATCAAAGCCAGAATCTTGGCCTTAGCTTGAACCAGTAGAGCAGTTTCTCCTGGAGAGCTCCGGATAGCGACAATGGCAGCTTTGATTTCTTTTCTCACTTCTTCCTTCTCTTCTCTCTCTTTCTCCTCCAGCGTCAATCCCAGATCCCAAAGATTCTCCTTTGCCTACGCCAAACCCCTGTCACCTTCCAAGTCCGCCGGCGTCAAACGGCTCGTCGTCACAGCCTCCTCCGCCGCTGCTGCTCCGGCGGAGGTTGAGACGAAGGACCTTCAGAAGTACGTCAAGTCGCGTCTCCCTGGCGGTTTTGCTGCCCAGACTATCATCGCTACTGGCAGGAGGAAATGCGCCATTGCTAGGGTTGTTCTTCAGGAGGGAACCGGAAAATTCTTCATCAATTATCGTGATGCTAAGGTGAAATGTTCGTGGTTTCTTAGAATTTCATTTCGGTTCTGTTGATTTCGAGGTTTTTTAAAAACAATTCTCTGCTCCTTGAATTGCTGCTTGTTATTGGATTAATTGATTCGTAAGTTGTGTTCAGTTGATCCAAATTGTTATGTTCTTCGAATTTGATTCCTTGTAGAAAAGACTGAATAATGTTTGGGGCTTGGAGAATGAAGAGGGGTTTTGAGAGAGAGGGAGAGAGAGAGGAGAGATAATCAAGGTTTCCCATTGAGAGAGAGAGAGAGAGAGAGAGAGAGAGAGAGAGAGAGGAGATAATGGTTTCCCATTGTCCTAGTGTTAGAAGAAAAGGTCTCAGAATTGTCCACGAAATGTTTGAGTAAGCAACTGCCTACTGTTGTTGTATAGAAGGCAAATCGTACAGCTCAAACCTTACATTTGGCAGTAACATGTTCTCTGTACTTCAATATTGCATATATCAAGACTTCCCTGGCTTCTGGTTACTCTCACAAGCCACGATATAATCGTCTTGATCTTCAGTATCTGAATATGTTTGATTAAACTAGCTTCAATACTTTTGTGTGGCAGGCAATCCATACAGTCTCAATCTAGTGTCTAATGGAATAATCTTTTCTGTAATTTAACATTGAATTACATTAGTGAGCAACATGGCATATGTCAGACCTCCCCCTCATCCCCTTCCCAAAGGCCAACTCTCCTTCGGTGGGATTAAAGGGTGTTGGTTACATTGGCATCTCTTAATGCCACAAAAATTAGTTAGGCACATATTACAAAGGTAGGGCGGTACATGAGAAGGTAGGAAGTGAGTTGTTATATTGAATTGTGATAGGAAACTGGTATGGACACAGTGCTCTAGGAGGCAAGATACATGTAACATTATGTATGGTGCAATTGAAGCAAACCTGTAATTGACTACAGTTTGGGATTGTTAAAACATTCACAGAGAGCAGAGGAGGGACGGTGCTTGTTTTTTTTTCTCCTTATGGTTTGGATCATAGATAACTTCTTTTAAGAGTGCAGTTTAACAGTTGCTGGGGAAGTGATAGTCTTAAAACCTTACACCAGCCTGATTTTACACCCCTCAACCAAACAAGACAAAACCAAACCAAAAAAAAGATAAAGAAGTCGTAGCTTTTGTGCCCTTGGTTAGGATTCTTGTCTTTGAATGTGTGAATTACCAACAATACACAACTCGGTTCAAGTGGGTTGACATTTTAACAAGATCTCGGGTCTGAGTCTTATGAATGGAGAAAATAGGTGATGAGAGATCCATCCCTTTGTGGGCCGCCAGTTGCTCGATTTGTTTTACTCGACTCTGATAAAACAAAAGCTATATATATATATATATATATATATATATATATATATATATATATATATATATATATATATATATATATATATCTATATATATATATATATATATATATATATATATATATATATATATATATATATATGTGTGTACAAATATATATATATATATATATATATATATATATATATATATATATATATATATATAATACATATATATGTTGTGTGTGCGTGCGTGTGTGTGTATGTATATATATACATGTACATACGTACATACATATATATATACATGTACATACATATATATACATGTACGTGTGTGTGTGTGCGTGCGCGCGCGCGTGCGCGATATATATATATATATACACACACACACACACATATGTATATACACACATATGTATATATACATGTACATACGTACATGTAGATATGTGTGTGTGTGCGTGCGTGCGTGCGTGCGTGTGTGTGTGTGTGTGTGTGTGTGTGTGTATAATATATACATCTACATATATATATATATATATACATCTACATATATATATATATATATATATATATATATATATATATATATATATATGTATGTATGTACATATGTATATATATACATCTACATATATATATGTACACACACACACACACGCACACACATGTATATATATATATATATACACACACACACACACACACACACACACACACACACACACACACACATATATGTATACATATATGCATTTCCACATCTCTCTCTCTCTCTCTCTCTCTCTCTCTCTCTCTCTGTATATATATATATATATATATATATTTGGGCAAGGAAGGAGTGAATTGTATTTCTATCAGCAAAACTTGGTATGTACAGGGAAGCTATACACAGTTATCCACTAAGGAGCCTGTCTATATAAGTATTGTATTTTCCTGCGAGCTTGTTAAGGAATAAAATCCTGTGCTGGATCTGTGTTCGACACTGCTGAAAGGAATATGGGATAGATAATAGTCTCTGCGTGAAAATCTTGGTATTACGGGCTTGCCATATCATGTAGAGTACTGCAAGTGCAATGGCATAAACAATCCCCTTGTGAGGTCGAGGCCCTGATGTCTTCTTGATGGACCTAATGAAGGAATCATAGCTTGCTATAGAGACGGGGAGAGGCCACCATGAAGAAACTGCCTGCCATAATTGGGTTGCCCAAGGACATGTGAAGAAGAGATGTTTAAGGTCCTCTGCAGCCTCTTGACATAATTCACAGACTTGGGAAATTACTAAAGTAGAGAATGCAGCCAGTCTGCTTTTGAGGGGTAATTTTTTGTGAAAGAAAAGCCAAGCAGTAAAGGAATGTCTAGGCAGCACAGTTCTAGACCAAATGATGCTGCCCCATGAAGCTTTCTCCTGATTGCCTGTGAGCCATAGATACCCCCTATGAACAGAATAGGGCTGTATCTTGCACCCTTGGAAAATGTCCTTCACTGTCACTACCTTTTTCTAATACCAGGTGCAATCGAGAGGAGCCCTGTAGTCCCACCAATTGGCCTGTTTAAGATATTTCCCGTGAATCCATTTCACCCATAAATTGTCCTTTTTCATAGCAGCACTTCACACTAGCTTTGCAATGCAAGCCTTATTCCAAAAGGCGAGATTTTTTAAGTCTATACCTCCAAACTTCTTGGGTTTACAGGTGGTTTGCCAGGATACATTGGGGGTTTTAGTGTAGTTAGCTCTACCCCCCCACAGGTAGTTTCGGCTGATTTGATCAATTTGATCGATGACTTCCTGAGGCAAGATGAATATAGAGGTCCAAAAATTGACCATGCCAAAAATTACGGAATTGATCAAGTGATACCTGCCTGCAGAGGAGATACTTTTTGAAGACCATCGGGTGATCTTCCCCATTATTTTATCCACTAGAACTCTGCACTCCAATTTACTCAATCTATTAGTTGTGATGGGGATGCCTAGGTATGTAAATGGCAAAGATCCCTCCTGAAAACCTGTTACCTGTGAGCAGATCTGCTTGGGAGTTACATCCTCCAAATACTATTTGGGACTTGTCATGTTTAGCGTTTAGGCCTGTGCAATCATGGAACTCCTTAAGCACCTTCATGATCATTTGTGAGGTAGGAGGGTGGGCTTTGCAAAACAGCATAACATCATCAGCAAATATGATGTGGTTCAGTCTCATTGATTTGCATGAGGGATGAAAAGCAAAGTTTGGATGCATCCCAACCTTGTGCATCAGCCGAGTAAAATATTTCATGGTTAAAACAAAGAGGAGGGGAGAGAGGGGGTCCCCCTGCTTCAGGCCTCTTCCCCCCCAAATTCTGGCCCTGCTGCCCATTAACATGTATGATGTAGGAAACGGATTGAACACAGGCCATGATCCATTTGGTAAATTGAGTGGAAAATTTAAGGGAGTTAAGGAGTTCCCTTAGGAAAGACCAATGTACTGAATCAAAAGCCTTGTGTAGATCAATCTTCATAACAGTTCTAGGGGAAATACCTTGTCTGGTGTAGCCCCGTACTATATCCTGGCTGATTAAGACATTAAAAAGAAGCTCTCTCCCTTTAATGAAGGCACCTTGCTCAGGATGAATAATATGAGGGAGTACCTCCTTAAGCCTGTTGCACATGAGCTTGGCTATGCACTTGCAAATCACTGAGCAGCAAGAAATGGGTCTAAAATCCCTAGCATGATGGGGCTGAGGGACCTTAGGTATCAAAACCAGTTTAGTCTGTCCCAGCGAGGGTGGTAAATGAGCAGTGGCAAAAAAAATGGTGAATGGCATCACACACCAGGGGACCTGTTGTCTACCATGTTGCCTTGAAAAACCCACTGGTATACCCATCAGGGCCCGGGGACTTGGTATTGGGGATGGAAAACATAGCTTGCTTAATATTATGGGTTGTGAAATGGTTGCATAATGTGTGCTGCTGTTCCACAGTCAAGGTTGGCCCCAATGGAATCGCATGGGGATCAATGGATGTTCTGGGGACTTCAGAAGGTCCTAGCAATGCTTTGTAATAGTCTTGGAGGATTGAGGTTACCTCTGTAAATCCCTGGTGAGTGTGCCCTTGATCATCTTGAAGCTCGCATACATAAGATGCTAACTTCCTTTGTTTTGTTTTTGCAAAGAAATACTTGGTGCAGTCATCTCCATAGTTCTGCCAGTCCACTTTACACTGCTGTCTAATGAGAGTAAGCATTGAAGAGACAATGTTTATGTAGTGCTGCCTAGCCTCCCCCTCCCTTTGCTGTAGGAGCTGGTCATTAGGATATGTCATAGCCTCAGTTTGTAAAGTTTCGAGGGTTGCTCTGGCAAAGGATTGATGAGATCTCAGATCTGGATATCTATCCCTGTGGAGCTTGAGTAGTGTTGGCCTTGTATGACCAAGATATGTGAGGAGTCTTTTATAAGGATCATGAGAAGGAGACAGCTGTGGCCTTGTGAGGGTCTTAAAACTGGGGTCGTGCACCCACATATCACAGAACTGAAAGCTCTTTTGAGGCTTGGGACTGCCTGGCATGGTGATGATCATGGATGTATGGTCAGACAATCCGCTGGAAGCATAATTCACCTGGCTAAAGTCAAAAGTGTCGTACCAGTAGACATTAGTGAAAGCTCTATCAATGCGTGTCCAGACAGTTTTGTTTGTCCAGGTGAAATAAGGCCCCTGGCCACGCATTTCATGCAGATCACAAGCATTGAGGCATTCAGCAAAGGGTTTTACTTCATAATCTTGAATGTCAGTGCCCCCCATTCTATCCCCTGGGTAAAGTACTCAATTAAAATCACCGATCACACACCACGCCTCCTCCATATTATTAGCTATGCTGCACAAATCAGACCACAAGTCAACCCTCTCGGCAGCATGATTAAAGCCATACACAAATGTGAGGAAGAAATGCTTCTTGGACTCTATATGATGAACTTTGCAATGCAAAAGCTGGGCAGTAGTAGCTAAGACCTGGAGGTGATAAACTCGAGGCTTCCAGCATACCCATATTCTCCCCTTGGGGTTCAAGTGAAAATTGTGGCACCAGTGCCAGTCAGGAAAGAGTTTATTTGCAATATGAGTGACATTTTTTTCTTTGATTTTAGTCTCAAGAAGACCCATCAAGCCTATTTGTTTTTGCTGCATGAAGACCCTTAGGTCCTCTTGCTTATTAGGCCAATTTAGGCCCCTGATATTCCAACATCCTACGTTATCCATGAGGGTGTAAATCCCCCCAGTGCTCTCCCAGCGGAGTGTCATTCCTTTCATTACTTGTCAAGTTGGCAAAGGGGTTAGATGCAGTAGGCAGAACAGGGGCCTGAGGAGGAGGCTGGCTGGATGCTCGGTTGGTAACTGGAATGAAGCCCTCTTCATCCGCAGCTAGAGGTGGTGTCCTATCACGCTGTATAGGCCTCCATTCTTGGCGAGGTTTGGGCTTCTTTCTGCAGTCAGGCTCAGTATGCCCGTACATAAGACAGTGTGCACATTTGATAGGTTTCCACTCATATTGTACCTGCTGTCTAACCAACATGCCATGCTCATTGATGAACTCAACAAACTCTGGAAAGGCCCCATCTAGTGGCATATCGATAAGCACCCTAGCATAATTGAGAAACGTTTTGTCCAAGGTATATTTATCAGTCTTCAAAGGGACCCCCAACAGGCTACCAATTTTGCTTAAGCATTCCAATCCCCAATACCTCAGGTCTAATTTGGGAAATTGAACCCAGATAGGCAAGGAGTGAAGGGATTCTATGTTGATCTCCATTTCAGGGTTCCAGGGCTTGACTATCATTGGTTTTCTATCAAAGAAATAGACCCCCCTGCGCACCACACTCTGTTGATCTTCCCTGGATGTAAAACGAACAAGAAATATACCTTTTCGAACTAAGCAGACTTTATCAATGTCGAGTTGCTTCTAGATTCGCTTGAAATAACCCTCCATAACCTCTGGGGGGGTTTGCCCCCAATACCGAGCAAAGGACAGCTGTATATATCTAATCCATGTGTGTGTGTGTGTATATATATATATATAT
>JAKOGI010005137.1:0-16045 GCA_029747015.1 Carnegiea gigantea | reverse complement strand
ATATATATATATATATATATATATATATGTATACACATATATACATATATATATATAATATAAAATCTTTTTTGTCTCTGGTGATTCTGGGTGTTCCCAAGGCGACCAGGCCGCAACCTTAGCAAGGGGAGGAAGAAGAGGAAGATCAAAGCATACCAGCAGTATTATACAAAGTGCAATCAAAGAAATAACGTCTCAAATTGAAGGAACTATGACAATACACGATCAGGTCCCGTTGGGAATCAATATAACAGTACCACATGAAGGTCTAGTAGTCACAGAGTGTCTTAACTCATCAATAAAAGCCGGCACACTAAATAGAATGATTATCGGCTCATATGCATCCATGGTGGATCCAGATGAAGTACAACTTTAAAATTTATACCAGCACTTGTGATAAATGGAGCGAAATGTGCAAAAATTGAAACATCTGATGTTAGCCCAGAAATCAAGTATTGGTAATCAGCAGTCCTACGCTCAGTTCTAGGGGAAAATCCCCCTTTGGAAGTAATTAGGGGACATATTCATTGCATTTGGCAGAATTTGGATATAGATAAGGTTTGTTTAGTTCGCACAGGGGTTTTTCTGGTTCGCTTCAATAGACTCGACGATCAATTGGCTGTGGTACAAAGAGGAGTTTATTTCTTTGACCAAAAACCTGTCCTGGTCAAACCCTGGAATGCAGAAATGGACATTAATATAGCAGACTTAGCTTCCCTCCCCATTTGGGTACAGTTTATGGACTTCAACATCAAAAACTGGGGATTGGACAGTTTAAGCAAAATTAGAAGTACACTAGGTATCCCCATTAAGGCAGATAAGTACACCAAGGAGAAAACAATGCTCTAATATGCTAGGCTATTGATTGAGATTCCTCTGAATGTGAGCTTCCCAGAATACATTGATTTTGTCAATGATCATGGGGTGCTAGTAAGACAAAGGGTCATCTATGAATGGAAACCCATCAAATGTGGTCACTGCAAAATGTTTGGACACACAGAAGATGTTTGTAGAAAGAAGTCACAACCAAGAAGGGAATGGAGGGAAGTCTAGAGACAAGACCAAACACCACAACATACTCCAGTTCCAGTAATTCAGAGTGTGGATAATGAAGGATTCACTATAGTACATAAAAGAACAGCTCATCACACAGTTACTAGTCCGGGGTATAGAAGAGAGTTGCAAATTGCACAGAACTCCTTTGGTGCATTAATGGAACCGGTCAACATAAGAGACAGAACTGAAGAGCAAATGGAGGCCCCCCTCCAATGAGCAAAATATATAGTTGGAATGTAAGAGGCCTTAACTGGCCTAATAAATAAGAGGATGTTAAAATCTTCTTGCATGAAAAGTAAATGGGCTTGGTGGGACTATTAGAAATAAAGGTGAAGGAAGGAAAAGTTGAGTGGGTAGCTAACAAACTACTACAAGGATGGAATTGGTAGCACAATTTTCACCTCAACACAAAAGGCAGACTATGGGTAGCATGGAGACCAAAAATGTACAATGTGCAAATTATATGCATGTCTGGCTAGCATATCCATAGTTTAGTTACACAAATACATACATGGAAATAGTTTTACATCATATTTGTTTACGAGGCCAGTCATGAGGGACAAAGGAAAGATTTATGGGAAGCTCTCATAAAAATTGCCCAGGATATGGAGGAGGCATGGTGTGTCCTAGGGGATTTCAACTCTGCCTTGTACACAGGGGACAGAATAGGAGGGACTAAAATTATAGATAGTGAGGTGAAGCATTTTGTAGAATGTATAGCAAAATGTGAACTGCAGGAGATGAGAAATAGTGGCCCCTATTTCACTTGGACAAACAAAACAGTTTAGTCTAGAATTGATAGAGTGTTTGTGAATGGTTTGATCAATTTGATTATAGCCATAATACCTATATGGCAAACTCCCTATTAGATCACACCTCAATGGTGATTGATTTACCTGCCCCAAACCTAAAAGCATGTTTCAATTTTGTGACATGTGGATAAGGGACCCTAGTTTCCAATAGCTTATCAACAGCAGCATTCCTAATTATACTTCCATGGACCCGTACATCAGACTACAGCAATGCTTAAAAAAGGCAAAAGGTGGTTAAAAAAAACTTAACACCTCTAAGTATGCTGATCTGAAGTCACAGCAGCTCAAAGCAAGGAATGAATTATTGAAAATTTAAAGCTAGCTATTGGAGGCTCCTAGAGAACCTTCTCTGAAACAAAGAGAGGGTGAATCAAGGGCAAATTATATACAGATAGTGTCTTCAGTGATTGACATTATAAGACAGCAATGTAAAGCAGATTGGATAAGTTATGGAGATGAATGCACAAAATACTTCTTTGCTAAAGCAACGCAAAGGAAAACAACCACATATATCTATGAATTATAGGATGAAATAGGAATAATAAAACAAGGTTTTGAGGAGGTGGTAAAGATTATGCAAACCTACTATAAGGGTTTGTTGGGAAAGCAAAGTACACACAGGACACAGGTTGATCCAGTGGTTATTAGTAAGGGGAATACACTATCAGTGGAACAACAACTATCCCTATGTGCCCCTTTCACTGAAAAGGAAATCAAAGTAGCTATCTTTTCCATTGCAAACACAAAATCACTTAGTCCGGATGGCTTTAGTAGTGATTTTTTCAAAGGTACCTGGCCTACAATAGGGAGGCTAGTGATTGAGGCAATCCAACATTTCTTAGACAAGACTTATATACCTACTTTCAAGGGTGAAACAAAGCTGGTCATGCTGCCAAAGGTGCCCAACCCAACACAAGTCAAGGAATTCAAGCCTATCTCATGCTGTAATGTCATTTACAAAGGTATAGCCAAACTGTTATGCACAAAATTAAAAGAGGCGCTTCCTCACCTGATTCACTAGAATCAGGGGGCTTTTATGAAAGATAGAGAACTTCTTTTCAATGTCTAAACTTGTTAAGACATAGTCAGAGGTTATACCAGGAAAGGGATCTCCCTAAGATGCATCATGAAGATTGATTTACACAAAGCTTTTGACTCGGTTCATTGGCAATTTATTAAGGAATTACTAGATCATCTTAAATTCCCCAAATAGTTTGTGGCTTGGATTATGGCCTGCCTCTCTTCAGTCATATTTAAAGTGCATGTTAATGGCCAACAAGGAGAGGCTTTTGAAGGAGGGGGCTTAAACAGGGTGATGCTCTTTCCCCCCTACTATTTGTTCTATCAATGGAATATTTCACAAGAATGATGAAGAAAGCAGAGACCCAACCAAATTTCGCATATCACCCATCATGCAGATTAATGCAACTGACCCATCTTATCTTTGCTGATGATGTTCTTATATTCTGTAAAGTACATCCTCCCATACTCAAGACCATTATGCAGGTGCTGCAAGGCTTCTACTAATGTGCAGGGCTTCAAGCAAATCACACAAAATCCTAAATAGTATTTAGGAGCTACTCTTCCACCCTTCAATAAGACTGTATGAGCTTAACTGTCTTCTAGGAGGGGGATCTTCCCCTGAGATATCTTGGGGTGCCAATCACCTCTAGCAGACTGAGTAAATTGGAATGTAGAGCATTAGTGGAGAAAATCTTAGGGAAAGTAAGGCAATGGTCTACCAAGAGCATTTCCTTAGCAAGGAGAGCACAAGTACCCAACATAATTGTGTTTGGTATGTTCAATTACTAGGCTACCATCTTTATATTAACCCAAGAGGTAACTGATCAAGTCAATCAAATTTACAGGAACTACCTTTGGGGGGGGGGACAGTAGAGTACACAGTCCTTACTTATGATGGAGTATAACTTGTATCCTAAGAAAAAATGGAGGAGCTGGGCTCAGGAATTTAGCAACATAGAACAAGGTAAGCATAACAAAACTAGTGTGGCACATTACCCTGAAAAAAGACTTACTTTGGGTTAAATGGGTGCATGGCAAATATCTTAAACAAGCTGACTAGTGGCACTATTAAGCCCTAGTAGACTATAGTTGGCACAGGAGAAAGGTGGTATATACAAAGGAATTATTCAAGAAGGGGATCATGCAATAATCTACATGGAAATGGCAAGGGAACAAATCATATACTATCAAAAAAGGCTACTTATGGCTACTGGGGGACATAGAGTATAAAGGATGGAGCAAAGTAATCTGGGCCAGAAGAATAACCCCAAGCATGCATTTACAGCTTGGATTTTTATGCATCAAAGGCTTCCTGTAAAAAGCAGGTCAGCAAAGCACTCCAACCAGCTGAGAGAAATCACTTGTGAACTATGCAATGAGGTTGAGGAGAATATAGAGCATTTTTTCTTCTAATGTGAATGGGCCAAGGAATTCTGGCAGAGAGTCCGGAACTGGAGGGGGGATGCAGTGAAGACATACACCAGGGAGAGTTTCATGCACTCCCCAAAGAAGGCCAGGAGGCCAAAAGGGCACAAAATGATCACTTATGCCATAGCAGCAGCAGTAATTTATCAGATTTGGAGAGTAAGAAATAAAAGGACTTTCCCACACCAAATGCTACCCATGCAGACACAATTCTACCCGACCAAGGAGCACATCATACAGAGGATACTCATACTGAACAGAATTTCTGAAAAACATATTGACAAAATCATAGGGGGAGAGGGATAGAGCAACACAGATACTAGCTGCCATTATACATACGCAATAGTTTTTGGATAGCAATGACAGACACATTATGCAATATATATACATAAATACATACATATATATATATATATATATATATATATATATATATATATTTATATATACAATATACATATACATACATACATATATATATATATATATATATATATATATATATATATATATATTATATATATATATATATATATATATATGTCTATATATATATAAGTATATCAATACACACACACACACACCACACACACACACACACACATATTGTTGAATTCCAAGAGTACACAACCACAAGAGGGGGGTGAATTGTGGTGGCCGATTTTCGCCAAATAACTGACAAACAGCCGTAGCACTTGATTGCAGAGACTGTTCGTAAATCACAAACAACCTTAAGCCTTGTTTGCAGCGGTTGTTCCCAATTGGTTCAGTAGCGAAATTCAAAGTAATAAATGCGGAAATAAAGCACACACAATTTTTACGTGGAAAACACCTCTAGCCCAACTGAGGTGTGAAAAACCACGACCTACCTCGTGTAGGATTTAACCACTTCACTAACGGGCTGAACACGTTACAAAAGTAACACTCCTTGTTACAACTTGTAACCCACGTAACCTTCTTCCCTAAGACAGGTTACACCACGTCCAAATCTCTCTAGATTGGACACGTCCAAAGTCCACACGACTAAGGACACACTCACTCACTTTTGATCTGAGATCAAGGATACAAAACACCTTACTGGGGTGCTTCTGACTTAAGCAGATGTAAGGTACAATGAAGTCCTATTATGCCAATATATTGAAAGCTCAGTTAAGCACAAGCCTGTCACGGTTTTTCTCTTTGAAATGCAGCTTTTGGAAATCTCTTACTTCTTGTGTAAAAACCGGATGTGTAAATGGGAGAGAAGATTTCATTATTTAAACACACAAACCCAACGGCTAATACTTTCAAAAAGGATAGCAAAATCTTCTAATATTAGCAGCTTAGGGAGTTTCTTCAAATAAGATTCCCAACGGCTAGAGAAGATAAGATTTTACTAAAATAAGGGAATTTGATTTTTTCAAGGAATAAAAACTAATTACCCACTAAATATAGCTGTGCAGATTTTGCCCAAAAAAAAAGGATAAAGATTTCGGTTCCAAATTTGAAATCAATCACGGCCTAAAAATAAGGGATAAGAATTTTGAAAAAAGATCCTTAGCAAAAACGGTTTTGCAATCTTTTTCAAATCAAAAATAATCCTTTTTAGAACTTAATTAGTTAGCCTAGGATTTCATAAAAAGATCCTTTAGAGCTGGCACCCAACCAAAAGAAATTTACTGGTAAAACAGACAGTCGAGACTGCTGCAGTTTTAGGAACATCTTAGGCACCCTGTTTTTAGGGTTGTTTGGAAATTGGTGTTCCAAAGCAAATGTCAAAAACCGTTTTAAGAAGTGTTAAATTGAGACTTTCAAGACTGGCATATTAATAAGAGTCTAAAAGATAAAAACTAAACCAAACCAAGACTTCTTGTTGTAAGAATCAGTCATCTTGTCAATAATAAATATGCTGCTCCAAACACCTTGGTCACCTTGATTCCTCGGGTGATCTTGTATAGCTGAATGTAAGAACTTGTTCCTTCATGACTTAGCCAACTGTTTGGCGAGATTTGTTGTTTGTTGATCTTGTATCACTGAAGCTTGGAACCTGTTCCTAAGACTTGTTCTCAACATTTAGCATCCAGGTTAATACGAATATTACAAACAACAGTGTAGGTCCTGTTTGGAGAGCTTGTTTGGAACAACATTAATTAGACAAATATGTTACACTTGGATTTATTATCATCAAAACTAAATATAATTATGCAACAAATTCCCCCTTTTTGATGATGACAAACCAAGTGACCATATTGACAAAAATTAAAAAAAACTTTAAAACTTTAAAGAATGCTGATAGGGATCCACACTAGGTGCTAGGATCCACACTAGGTGCTAGGTCACTAGGTGCTAGGTCATAGAGCAAGTCATATGGTCAGACATCTTCCCCCTTTTGGCATCATTAAAAAGCATAAACAACGGGCAATCATATGGTGTTGGCAACAACAAGAAATTTCATTAACAGCCCAGAGATATACAATACCAAACAAAAACATAAAGGGAGAGGGAAGAGAACATGAGGAAACATTAGGGAGCAGTGGGTGATGGTGACTGTGGAGAAGGGTTTTTGGGAGCAAGAGAAGAGAGAAGGGCCAGGAGGTCTTCATGGCGTTTGGCAGAGAGGGCCTTCTCTTCATCTAAGGCAGCTTTGACAGCAGAGAGCTCTTCCTTGAGCCGAGAATTATCTTGAAGAACATCCTCAAGTTTCCCTGAGGAACGGCCAGGAACAGGGCGAGGTGGTCTGGTGCCCTGTTTGGAGGCAGAGCCCTCGGCCAAAGCATTCCCACACCCCATAAGGGTGTCAGTCCCTATCTCATCAATGATTTGGGCAGCCACCTTCTTTTTGAGCTCTATCCCAAAATGCTCAAAGACCTTCATCAGTAGAAAGCCATATCCAAAATCATGTGCCCGAGTAGTGTTTGCAATACACGCAATATGGCGAATCATAAGGGCAGGAAGGTTAATGGGTTCCTCCCTGTCCAATAGATCCACCAGGCACTGATCTAGGGCATCAGCCTGATTGCGACCCTGACCCCTTGGAATTATATTCCTAATAACGAACATGAAGAGCAATTGATGCAGGGGGGTCATGTCACCCTTCTTCACAGAGGTGGGTGTTTGCAGACCTTGGTTTTGACTTAACCGCTGTGAAAGCGTGAGCAGCCTGGCTGTCCCTAAGACAGACTTATCCTCCGTCACATACACATCAAAACCATGTGAGGGGACACCCAAAATGTCACCCAGAGAGCGGGCATCAAATTGTACTTCTTTATCACCAATGGTGCTTGTCACCGCTCCTTCGGTGACAGCACAGTTGGCATAGAATTCAGCCAACTCTGGTCCAGAACACCCCAACTCGGTGTTTGCAAAGAGATCCAACCACTGCTGGGCTCTCAGTTTCTGCAGGAACACCTCTAACCCATGTTCCTGGAAAAAGGGAACTTTCACTATCTTCCCCCTCACTATGTTGCGCTTGAGCAGATGCGCTGCCTTGGTAGAAGAAGGGGAGGTAGTGGTTTTTTTGGCTCTTTTGAGGGGAGGAGCAGAAGTGGTAGTCTTAGGTGTAGCTAATTTGGAGAGAGAAGAGGTGAAGGTCTTTCTCTTGGGAGGTGCTGTTGGAGGAGAAGACTTAATGGCAGGGAGAGTGGTTTTCTTAGGAGGAGCTTGTTCTTCGGAGGACTCGGAGAACACCGGAGTCCCCTATTTAAAGGGGGTGTTCTCAGAATCAGAATCCGAGAATCCCGGAGAAGAAGAAGAGGAAGAAATTTCCTCAATGACTGGAGTGGAGGATTTTGTGGTTCTAGGAGAGGAGTAGAAGGCAATTCTTACAGATTTGCGGGTGGGCTTAGCAGATTTTGGAGGAGAGGGGGCTGAGGCTTTTGAGGGTTGAGGCCTTGTTTGTGGCCTTGATCTAGGCGTTCTGCTACGTTTAGCCATCATCTTAACCCTTTTTCTTTTCTCTCCGGTTTAGAAGACCGGAGTGGCTAACTCAGGCTCAGCAGGGGAAATGTTTCCACCATGGCTTCCCCCTGTTTCCAAGGATCTCTCCTCAGAACTTCCCCTCAGATCATCCCTTAGGTCCTCCTTACACACAAAATTGAGGGATTCAGACCCTGTTTCAGCAACTGTTTCCTTTTCAGGGAACAGCCCAAAAGAACAGGGCTCAACAAACTCAGAGAAGTCGACAGGGGACTCAAAGACTTCATCTTTAGACCCAAGATTTTCACCAGATTTTCCAACCTGGGCAGAGTTCTTTTCAGAAGGGGGTAAACAGTTGATCCCTCAAATACCACCAATTCCCAACCAAAATTGTAGGGAATGTCTTTCAAACCCAAGCCTACTGATTTTAGTCCGACACTCTTCAAAAACCGGAAGGGTTTGAAGCTAATTGGGTGAGGAGGACTAGGGATTTTACCCTCTAGAATCGCCATTAAAAACGGCGTGACGACAACAAGGTCAGGACTTGTTCCTGAGGCTGATTCGAATGGCTTCCTTCCCCTGATTGAAGAAGCAGAACTTCCAGAGCCTTCGATTGAAGCCATTTGAGCAGGAATTAGAGAAGGGTTAGGATTTGAGAGAAGGAGATTTGCCGGGTACTCGAGAGAAAAGATATAAGAGAGAGGTAAGGATTTGCAAATTTAAAGGATGAGAAGACGGCAAGATCTTTTAAAAATCTTTCCGTTACAACGGGTGTTTGCCATAAGTAGCCGCCTCTCTATCCTCGGGAAGGCGTGTAATTTAAAACATTTAAACACTAGCTACACATCTTTGACAATCAAGGAACATACCTGTTCTTACTGCTTGTTCTTGAATACGAATCATCGGTAATAAGAGTAACATGCCCAATCATGTTGGCTTTCAACACGCATCCGCATTCTGCAATCTATATATATATTCAAATAGCACAAAAATTCGACTGCAAACATCGCTGTGGACAAATTGCATCTGCAGCATATAAGAGTTGTGAACAGGGGGAGAGAACAGGTTTCTTAGGTTGTTTTCACCAAACCTAGTTCAAGTCTATTTCTCTCAAATTGATCTCTATCTAGTGCCTTAGTGAATATATCAGCAATTTGATTTTCTGTGGTACAAAAATTCATTGAAATCAAACCCTTTTCAACATTATCTCTCAAGAAATGATGTCGAATGTCAATATGTTTTATTCTTTTATGTTGACACGGATTTTGGCAATATTAATTGCACTAGTGTTATCACAAAAGATAGGAATGCATCTAGTGTCAACACAAAAGTCCTTGAGTTGTTGTCTTATCTACAGCAATTGAGCACAACATGAAGCAGCTGCAACATATTCAACTTCTGCTGTGGACATGGCAACTGAATGTTGTTTCTTAGTTGCCCAAGATACCAAACAAGGTCCAAGGAAATGAGCCATACCTGAGGTGCTTTTCCTATCAACTAAGAATCCTGCATGGTCAGCATCAGCATATCCAACAAGATCAAAATTGCAACCTCTAGGATACCATAGAGCTAAATCAGGTGTATGCTTTAAATATCTTAGTATCCGTTTAATAGCCTTAAGATGAGTCTCTTTAGGGCAAGACTGAAAACGGGCACATAACCCAACACTGTAAACAATGTCAGGTCTACTAGCGGTGAGGTATAAAAGTGACCCTATCATGCCTCTATAGAGTTTCTCCTTAATTGAGGGGCTCCCATCATCCATTACCAACTTAGTTGAAGGAGAAATGGGAGTATCTATGGGCTTGGCCGACTCCATTCCAAAACGCTTAAGTAGCTCCTTGATATACTTTCGTTGATGGATCATGGTGCCGTTTGAAGTTTGCTTGATTTGTAAGCCTAAGAAAAAGTTAAGCTCACCCATCATGTTCATTTCAAACTCACTCCTTATCATTTTTGAAAAATCATTACATAGATCATGATGAGTTGCACCAAATATAATATCATCGACATATACTTGGACAACCAACAAATGTTCCCCCTTAGATTTTAGAAACAAGGTATTGTCTACCTTGCCTCTTCTAAAATCATTTTC
Organism: Carnegiea gigantea; assembly: GCA_029747015.1. Classification (NCBI taxonomy): domain Eukaryota; kingdom Viridiplantae; phylum Streptophyta; class Magnoliopsida; order Caryophyllales; family Cactaceae; genus Carnegiea; species Carnegiea gigantea. The sequence continues at coordinate 5,740 of JAKOGI010005137.1, read as the reverse complement.
AAGTAAAAAGCTTGACAAGCGTTCATACCAAGCTCTAGGAGCTTGTTTTAGACCATAAAGAGCTTTGTCAAGTTGAAAAACATGATCAGGAAATTCATTGTTTTTCGAAACCAGGGGGTTGTTTGACATACACCTCTTCCTTAAGGGATCCATTTAGAAATGCACTTTTCACGTCCATTTGATATAGCTTGATCTCCATATGGGCTGCAAAGGCTATTAGGATATGAATAGCCTCAATTCTAGCAACTGGTGCAAAGGTTTCTTCGTAATCAATCCCTTCTTCCTGATTGTACCCTTGAACCACCAGCCGTGCCTTGTTCCTGGTGACTGTTCCTGACTCATCAAGTTTGTTTCGGAACACCCACTTGGTTTCAATGATTGTTCTATCTGCAGGTCGAGGTACAAGGTGCCATACTTTGTTCCTTTCAAATTGATGAAGTTCTTCTTGCATTGCTGTGACCCAATCTGAATCTGCAAGAGCTTCATTCACATTCTTTGGCTCAATGTTAGAGAGAAACGCATAGAATGCACAAAAATTCTTAAGCTTTGACCTAGTTTGCACTCCAGTATTAATATCAGACAAAATTTGCTCAAGAGGGTGCGAACGTTGGTGCTTCCATGGCCGTGGAGTAAGTGGATCCATAGACACATGCTCTACTCTAACTGGAACACTTGGAGACTCAGGCTCACAATCAGTGCCTGAGCCTGTTCCTGAGGAACCTGACTGGTGTTGTCCCAAACAGGGTTCAACGGTGTTTCCCCCTATTTGGTTCTCACCTTGCCTGTCGTTCTGAGAAACACCTTCAGGAGTTGTTTTCTCTATGGTGTTCTTACCTTGTCTATCTTGGAGCAACACTTCTTTTCGAACAAGACCTAATTCAAATTCTTCCTCCTGTGCATCATTCTCACTCAACGAGTTAGATTCATCAAAAAGCACATGCACACTTTCCTCAACACAGAAGGTTCTTTTGTTAAACACTTTGTAAGCCTTACTGTGAGAGGAGTAACCAAGAAATATTGCCTCATCACTCCTAGGATCAAACTTTCCTAAGGCATCCTTCCCATTATTATGCACAAAACACCTACAACCAAATGTTCTCAGGTGCGTAATGTTGGGTTTTCTGCCTTTGAAAAGTTAATAAGGAGTTTTGTTCAAAATAGGTCTGATCATGCATCTATTTATGATGTAACATGAGGTGTTCAATGCTTCTGCCCAGAAATTCCTAGGAAGACCACTAGCAATAAGCATTGTTCTAGTCATGTCTTCTAGGGTGCGATTTTTGCGCTCAACCACCCCATTTTGTTAGGGTGTTCTTGGAGTTGAGAAGTTATGATCAACACCATGTTCATTACAATAGTTAATAAAACTTGCGTTTTCAAATTCAGTACTATGATCAGATCTCAAGCTAATTAAAGAGTGTCCTACTCTCTTTTCAACCTTTTTGAGAAAGGCAATAAAATTCTCAAAGGTTTCATCCTTGGATGCCAAAAACAAGGTCCAAGTAAATCGAGAGTAATCATCCACTACAACAAGCACATACCACTTCCCACCTCTACTTGCTATCCTCATAGGACCACACAGATCAATGTGTAATAATTCTAGAGGTCGGGTAGTGCTTACACACTTTTTCGATTTAAAAGAAGATCTGACTTGTTTGCCTTTTGCACAAGCTTCACATACCTTGTCATCATTAAATTTGATGGAAGGTAGTCCAACAACTAGGTCTTTAGAAACAAGTTTGTTCAGAAGAGATAGACTTGCATGACCTAGTCTCTTGTGCCAGAGCATTACATCATCATTGAAGGCACTCAAATAAGTCAGATTGTTTTGGGGAAGTGTGGAAATACATACTTTGTAAATAATTTTGTGTCGCTTCCCTCTTAATACGACATCTCCTGTGTTTGAGTTTACAACTAAGCAACGTGTTGATGAGAACACTACTAGGTTGTTTTTATCATACAGTTGGGACACACTAAGTAAATTATGCTTCAAACCATCAACTAAGTATACATTATCAATCGAGTGGGAGTGGGACTCACCAATCTTACCTACACCGACAATTGTCCCAGACTTGCCATTTCCAAATGCCACAGTCCCACCATCCGAAGCTGTAAGTGAGAGAAAATTGGATTTTTCACTAGTCATATGCCTCGAACACCCACTATCAACATACCACAGCTGCCTGTTTTCAAGGTTGTTCTCTGGGCTGTTTGCCAGGTTGTACCTTAGCCTGTTTGCTGGGTTGTTTGCTGGGTTGTTCTCTCTCACTTCAGCCTGCAAAACAAATCAAGGGTTAGTTTTGGGAACCCAGATCCACTTGGGTCCCATTCTTTTAGATAGGTAAAGCTCATCTTTCCTAATCCAGACTTGTTTTACATAACCTTCATTTTGTTTAATAGCATACCTTCTTGAAGGACAAGTGTATCGATAGTGACCCGTTTTACCACAGTGAAAGCAAACAATGTTTTCAGGTAATCCAACATACTTTCTGTTTGCAGGGTAAACGGTTTGTTTGGGCTTAAATCCTAGTCCTCTTTTGTTTTGGCTGTGATGAGTGTTTAGCCACTCCAATGCTCTTGAGGACTTGTTCCAACGCTTGGTTGTGACAAGCTCGGTTTCCAGTTTTTCTATATTAGCATGCAAGCTCTTGTTCTCCTCAAGCAAAGACTCAACCATTCCTTCCACCTCAAAGAGTTTTTCCTCCACTTGAGAATAATCTCCCTCTTTTATAAAGAGGTTTTCCTTGAGCATGTTAATATTTTCATATAAGCCCAGTTTTTCATTTTTAAGGGTCTCATTTTCAAACTCTAGATCACGAACTTCCTTTGTCAAATTAGCACAGGTATCCATTAAATTGTACAGAAGTTCTTCTAGAGTTGCTTTATTGATACCACGTACCTTGTTCTTGAGATCAGTTAGGCTGTTTGTTGACTCTTCATCCGAATCTGTATCACTTTGCGCCATGAGAGCTACAGCACCTTCTTCAGTTTCAGTTTCTTCATCCTCGGAAGAATCACCCCAAGCAGCAAGCATTGCTTTCGAGAATCGTTTTCTTGAACTGTTTACACCTTGTTTCCTACCTTGTTTCCTAGGGTATTCGTGCTCTTGCTCTTCTCGAAGTAGTGGACAGTTCTTCACAATATGATCAGATTTGCCACACTTGAAACACCCAGAGAACTGTTCTCGGGGGGTGTTTCTGCCTTTGGTGAAGTCCTTCCTTTTATTGTTCTCTTTTACTTTCTTGAAGAACTTCTTGAATTTTCGAGTCATCATTGCCATCTCTTCTTCTTCAAGATCTGAATCATCATCTTCCAAGGCTTTTAAAGCAAGCCCTCGGTCTTTCTTAGCCTCCTCCTTCTGTTGAGAGTTTTTTCTCAGTTCATACGTGTGAAGATTTCCGATCAGCTCATCTAGGGTGATCTTGTTCATATCTTTGGCCTCCTGAATGGCTGTCACCTTGGCTTCCCATGAACGAGGCAAAATCTTTAGGATTTTCCTTACCAACTCTTCAGTGGTGAAGGATTTTCCCAGAGATTTTAATTCGTTTGTTATGTGAGTAAAGCGAGTATACATGTCTATCACATTCTCATGATCACCCATGCCAAACAGCTCATATTGCCTCATGAGTAGCTCAATGCGTGACTTGTTCCTTCATGAGCTACTTGCAAGGCATTCCATATTTCCTGAGCTGACTCACATTCTGAAATGCGAGTATATTCATCGGGTCCTAGGCCAAAGTATAATAGTTTCTTGGCCTTGGCATTCTTTTCCATCTTCTTGTAATCCTCAGCATCAAACTCTACGGGTTCCTTGGGAACCTTCTTTCCATCTTCAAGCACTTTCGTGGGAACAAGGGGCCCGTTCTTGATGAGCATCCATAACTCGTAATCCTCTGCTTGAATGTAGTTCTCCATCCTGTTTTTCCACCAACTATAGTGTTGGCCATTGAAATAAGGAGGTCGAGTAATGGATTGACCCTCAAGTATCCCTTGTGGTGCACTCATCTTCACGGATCTCTCAAGGTGTTAGCCTTTTGAAAGAGAACCTGCTCTGATACCACTTGTTGAATTCCAAGAGTACACAACCACAAGAGGGGGGTGAATTGTGGTGGCCGGTTTTCGCTAAATAACTGATAAACAGCCGTAGCACTTGATTGCAGAGACTGTCGTAAATCACAAACAATCTTAAGCCTTGTTTGCAGCGGTTGTTCCCAATTGGTTCAGTAGCGAAATTCAAAGTAATAAATGCGGAAATAAAGCACACACAATTTTTACGTGGAAAACACCTCTAGCCCAACTGAGGTGTGAAAAGCCACGACCTACCTCGTGTAGGATTTAACCACTTCACTAACGGGCTAAACACGTTACAAAAGTAACACTCCCTGTTACAACTTGTAACCCACGTAACCTTCTTCCCTAAGACAGGTTATACCACATCCAAATCGCTCTAGATTGGACACGTCCAAAGTTCACACGACTAAGGACACAGTCACTCACTTTTGATATGAGATCAAGGATACAAAACACCTTACTGGGGTGCTTCTGACTTAAGTAAATGTAAGGTACAATGAAGTCCTATTATGCCAATATATTGAAAGCTCAGTTAAGCACAGGCCTATCACAGTTTTTCTCTTTGAAATGCAGCTTTTGGAAATCTCTTACTTCTTGTGTAAAAACCGGATGTGTAAATGGGAGAGAAGATTTCATTATTTAAACACACAAACCCAACGGCTAATACTTTCAAAAAGGATAGCAAAATCTTCTAATATTAGCAGCTTAGGGAGTTTCTTCAAATAAGATTCCCAACGGCTAGAGAAGATAAGATTTTACTAAAATAAGGGAATTTGATTTTTTAAAGGAATAAAAACTAATTACCCACTAAATATAGCTGTGCAGATTTTGCCCAAAAAAAAAGGATAAAGATTTCAGTTCCAAATTTGAAATCAATCACGGCCTAAAAATAAGGGATAAGAATTTTGAAAAGAGATCCTTAGCAAAAACGGTTTTGCAATCTTTTTCAAATCAAAAATAATCCTTTTTAGAACTTAATTAGTTAGCCTAGGATTTCATAAAAAGATCCTTTAGAGCTGGCACCCAACCAAAGGAAATTTACTGGTAAAACAGACAGTCGAGGCTGCTGCAGTTTCAGGAACACCTTAGGCACCCTGTTTTTAGGGTTGTTTGGAAATTGGTGTTCCAAAGCAAATGTCAAAAACCGTTTTAAGAAGTGTTAAATTGAGACTTTCAAGACTGGCATATTAACAAGAGTCTAAAAGATAAAAACTAAACCAAACCAAGACTTCTTGTTGTAAGAATCAGTCATCTTGTCAATAATAAATATGCTGCTCCAAACACCTTGGTCACCTTGATTCCTCGGGTGATCTTGTATAGCTGAATGTAAGAACTTGTTCCTTCATGACTTAGCCAACTGTTTGGCAAGATTTGTTGTTTGCTGATCATGTATCACTGAAGCTTGGAACCTGTTCCTAAGACTTGTTCTCAACATTTAGCATCCAGGTTAATACGAATATTACAAACAACAGTGTAGGCCCTGTTTGGAGAGCTTGTTTGGAACAACATTACTTAGACAAATATGTTACACTTGGATTTGTTATCATCAAAACTAAATATAATTATGCAACATATATATATATATATATATATATATATATATATATATATATATATATATATATAATATATATATATATATGTACATACATGCATATATATATATGTA
>JAKOGI010005136.1:7500-10000 GCA_029747015.1 Carnegiea gigantea | reverse complement strand
CGGTGCAAGGAAGCCATGGCAACAAGGCCTTTGACATCATGCCATGCCATGCCATGCATGGGCGATGGCTGCCGCTGCCCCTGCTGCTGCCCCAGCTGCTTGCCAAGCACCCCCCCTATAAAGAGCTCTTATAACTCTACTGGCTCTGCCCCCAGTAGACATCAACTGTGACGAAAAATCATACTGGGGTTTTTTGAAGATTTAGAATGTTTCAGCAGCAACCAATGGTACCATTGGAAAGATCATGATGTGAAATTACTAAAAAATATTTTTCGGAATTTTTCGGACACCCGAGCTATTTTTTATGATTTTTTAAAGTCGAAAACGAAAAAAAATCCTAAAAATCGGAGAAAAATCAGAAAAATGCGGGACAAAGCTTGTAAATCCCCTAAAAATCGTGGGGAAGGGGTGGACAAAATTTGGGGAAAAACGCACGACAAAAATACGGGGATTTTTTCTCGGGACGGCTTTCGGGCGTTCGCGGGGCTGCGGCCAGCGTGCAGGGCCCTGCGGCCAGCGTCCAGGGGCTGCGCCCAGCGTCCAGGGGCTGCGCCCAGCGTCCAGGGGCTGCGCCCAGCGTCCAGGACAAGCGGCCAGCGTTCACAGGCTGCGGCCAGCGTTCAGGAGCTGCGGCCAGCGTTAACAGGGCTGCGGCCAGCGTCCAGGACAAGCGGCCAGCGTTCACAGGGCTGCGGCCAGCGTTCACAGCCTGCGGCCAGCGTCCAGGGCAAGCGGCCAGCGTTCACAGGCTGCGGCCAGCGTCCAGGACAAGCGGCCAGCGTTCACAGGGCTGCGGCCAGCGTTCACAGCCTGCGGCCAGCGTCCAGGACAAGCGGCCAGCGTTCACAGGGCTGCGTCCAGCGTTCACAGCCTGCGGCCAGCGTCCAGGACAAGCGGCCAGCGTTCACAGGGCTGCGGCCAGCGTTCACAGCCTGCGGCCAGCGTTCCCAGCCTGCGGCCAGTGTCCAGGACAAGCGGCCAGCGTTCACAGGCTGCGGCCAGCGTCCAGGACAAGCGGCCAGCGTTCACAGGGCTGCGGCCAGCGTTCACAGCCTGCGGCCAGCATCCAGCACCCCCCGGCAGCCCACGGCACCCAGCGACAGCATGCCCGGACGCTGCCCGGCATGCATGGATGCTGCCGTGGGCGTCCGGCAGCGTGCGTGGACGCTCTCGGGGGCATGCCCCGGGGCCGACCCCCGGGACCCGGGGGCATGCCCCGGGGCCCCCCGGGGCCGGTCCTCGGGACCCGGGGGCATGCCTCGGCCATGCACCGGGGCAGTTGTGGGGGCCTTCCTCGGGACTCAGGGGCATGCCTTGGGCATGCACCGGGGCCGTTTCGGGGCGATGTGCGGGACGCGGGGCCATGCACCGGGGCCGTTCTGAGGGCGTTCCCCGGGACTCGGTGCCATGCCTTGGCCGCGCCCCGGGGCCGTTCCGGGGCGACGTGCGGGACTCGGGGCCATGCCTTGGGCATGCACCGGGGCGTTCCTCGGGGGCACGCCCCGGGGCGAGGTGCGGGACTCGGGGGCATGCCGTGGCCATGCACCGGGGCCGTTCCGGGGGGCTTCCTCGGGACCCGGGGGGCACGCCTTGGGCATGGACCGGGGCCGATCCTCGGGACGCGGGGGCACGCATTGGGCATGCACCGGGGCCGTTTGGGGGCGTTCCTCGGGACCCGGGGGCACGGCCCGGGGCGATGTGCGGGACTCGGGGGCATGCCTTGGCCTTGCCACGGGGAGATGGGCGGGACTCGGGGGGCATGCCTTGGCCTTGCTTCGGGGGCGTTCTAGAGGCGATGCACGGGGGCATGCCCCGGGGCCGATGTGCGGGACGCGGGGGCAGGCCTCGGCCGTGGACGGGGCCGCTCCCCGGGACTCGGGGGCATGCCTTGGCATCGACGTTCGGGACTTGGGGCACCAATATGGGGGCACGCGGCACGCTACGGGGCCTAGCTCTCGACCCTCCCTTCGCCCAGTCCGCCCAAGGTCCGCTCAAGTCCGTCAAGTCCGCCCCCGCGCCCCTGCGTACCTGCGCCCTGCGCCCTGTCAAAGATTATAATGCGCGCGGGGGGGTCACGGGGCCGGGGGCGGGGTGTCACTCACCATCGTTCATCCTGCTCGGGTCGCGGACGGGGCGGCGCACTAGCTCAATCACCTTCCCCCTAAAGAGCACAACGAGCTTTCGTGGCCGTGCCCGGAGTGGACATCAACCGTGCCGATTTTTCATACTCCGCCCGGGCCATCCACCTAGAGAGCTTCAGGAGGTTTGGTGGCCGTGCCCGGAGTGGACATCAACCGTGCCTATTTTTCATACTCCGCCCTGACCATCCCCCTAGAGAGCTTCAGCAGGTTTGGTGGCCGTGCCCGGAGTGGACATCAACCGTGCCGATTTTTCATACTCAGCTGGGACAGGTCACGGCCTTCGGCCAGCGTTCACAGGCCAGCGGCCAGCGTTCACAGGACAGCGGCCAGCGTTCACAGGCTGCGGCCAGCGTTCAGGA
>JAKOGI010005135.1:0-2500 GCA_029747015.1 Carnegiea gigantea | reverse complement strand
CGAATTGGCACGAGCTCGGCCGGACATCCATCCATTTTAGGGCATGCGAGGTGAATTCGAACCTCTTCTCCTTCATAAATTCGATCCTCACCCTAAATTCTTCTAAATTGTGCCTAAAATTCTCAGAAATCGTGAGTTAGGTTTGTGGGCCGGGGCTAGGTCGTGAATTGCGCAAAGGACAGAGGAGACTTTGAGCAATTGGTGTTTGAACTTGCTCCAAATCCAGCTAATCTGCATGCCCTAAGCTAGGATCGAGGTGGGTGTTCCTCGCCTCCTAAATTAGTACTAATTTCACAAACGTTTTAGCGGAATCGATGTTGCATGTTAGACTAGCATAGCCTAATTTAGAATGCGCTGCTTGAGGTTTATAATTCAAAGTTAATTATACATGTTTGGCGTTAATTCGAATACATGTAACCATTGAATGCCTAAGTTTATAATTCGAAGTGAATTATACATGTTTAGCATTAATTCGAATGTATGTATCTATCGGAAGCCTGAATTTATAATTCGAAGTGAATTACATGCCTTTAGCGTTAATTCGAATGCCTGTGACCATTGAATGTTTGAGATTTTACATCAAAATGAATTAAATACCTTTAGCTTCGAATCGAACCAATTTAGTTAATCATGCCTCATTTATTAATTCGAAGTTAATTTAGCATGTTTAGCATCGATTCAATTAATTAGTCGATGCATGAAAAGGATTATAAACGAAGTTAGTTTAACGTGTTTAGAATCGATTCAAGTAAATTTAGCTAGTTCATGCCTAAAAGTTTAGCACAAAATGAATTATGAATACTTTGAATAGACATAAGTACACTTAAACGATTCATACTTGATTAATAGCTTCGAAAAGAGATGAGTATGGTTGGAATCGATACTTGTGTATTTAGTTAGTCTATACCTGAGTAGTAACCTTGACGTAATAGCTGAATGTCTAAAGTCGTATTATGTTTAAGTGGTTTATTTCGATTCGAATAGTAATTTCGATGTGTAATGAACGTTTAGAATCGTATTATACTAAAATAGCTCAATTAGACTTGAGTTGTAACTTCGAAACCAACGTTTATGAGCGTTTGGTCGTTCCACGATCGAGTATGAACTTCGAAGTGCATCGTACGTGTTTAAAGTTTATGTATATAAATGTTTAATCAGTCTATGATCGCCTATATGCTTAACAATCCCATAAAGGCCTACTAACTCTGAAGTAAATTTATAAATGCTTGGAACCTTATCATGTATGAATTCCCAAGTAAAGTTCTATAGTTTTATATGTGTACGTGATAGTATATATATGCGTACGTATGCTTGCTGTAACGCACCGCCAAGTGGTGCTGCTTGCCCAGATAAGTACCTAAATCTTACCTTTTCATAAATTAGTATGATAATATGTTGTATTAATAAATCAATGAAACGAGTTGGTAGTTGGATGGTTTGAGGAAAGAATTATGAGCGTTCGAGGTCTTGTGGTACGGTTCTTGTGAGGAGGGAGTTCGGGTTGTGAAATTACCGCAATCGTGTGGATTGCGAGGCCATGTGTGGCTCATTGTGTTGAAATGATTACGAAGTGTTTAAATGTGATATGTGTATTTCCCTTTTTTCTTTTATGTTTAAAATGTAACATGTGTGTGGAAGGGTGATGTTTTAGCAAACGACTTTTCATGTGTTTTAAATGAATAATAGCCATGTCTAGTAACGAGCTATGGCCTATTTTAGCTATTTAAATAATGTTTGCAAGGAATTCCTAAAACGTTCTTAACAAAAGGGAGATGGGAATTATACGTCGAATGACTTTATTGTTTGAAACGGAAAATTACTAGCCGTTATGGCCGATACGCTTTAAGTGGCTAAGATAATTTGCTGCGGACAATATGATATGATGTAATGTTAACCTAGGGGATAAGTCCGGATAAACCCTAGAGGCCCTGACGAGGGCTAATGTAATGGTCGGATATGTTATATGTAGCCATCCCGGGAGTAAGAGCTTAAGTGTGAGCGTTAGGTCTCACTATGGGGTCGAGAATAGTTCTCACCCAATCAGCACCCTGTAATGATCTTATGCCAGAAGTTTTTTCGTACTAAATTAAGGAAAGCAATTGGCCTTTGCCATTTTATACGTTTTAAAGTAAAAGAATGTTTTACGGGCCCAAAGAGGCCATATGAAATGAATTTGAAATGCTTGTAAGGGTCGTTTTACGACAAATACGAAATGTAAACTCTTTCAAAAGGTTGAGAACCTCAAGGTTATGAAATGCTTTTAATGTTCAAAGAAAGTTTCATTGCAGATTTAAAGAAAATGTTCTTAAATATGATGAATGTGGATTCTTAGCCTGTGTATTAAAGGAAAGCTTTCAATGGATGTATTATGCATGATTTTTAAGTATGGTTGAACGTGAATTCCAATCTTATGTGGCATCATTCTTATCCATAGCAAATCTGTCTGATTTAAAGTGTATGAGATGAGAAAGAAAGTTATAGCACGTTGAAAATTCTATGA
>JAKOGI010005134.1:0-16067 GCA_029747015.1 Carnegiea gigantea | reverse complement strand
ATATATATATATATATATATATATATATATATATATATACACATATATACATATATGTATATAGGATCAAAATAGTATAAAATAAACACAATTGTAGCTTTATTTTGGGATAGAAATTGTATAGAAAATACTTGTGAAATTGTAGTACTGGAACTAAAAGATTTGTAATAGAAAGTGTTACAAAATAGCTATTTTTGAGAATGAAGGCCAGAGAGCGGTAATGAAGAACTCTGAGAACTCTGTGTTTTTTCCGATGCCTTTCCTCAAATGTAATTGTTGCTTTTTATAGGCTGAAATGAATAATTGAGATGCTCTAGCTGGCAAAAACTGTCTGCCATTCCTTGCAATAATGTGCTGAAATAATTGAGATGCTCCAGCTGCCAACAGTTGTCTGTAGAGCTTTTGTCATTTTGTTTTGTTTTGATAAGAACAGCTAAAATTTTCACATATGTGGCGATGCACTGTTCGTGAATAGTAACTTGCTAGGGAACTGTAGAATTAGTGTTTGCCGACACTTTTGTCTTACCTGTAAAAGAAAAGATTTGTTCAAAAATTGCCCTTACTTTTGCCATAGGCCAAGACCTTTGCGGGCTCTTTTCTTTTGATTTTTTATTTTTGTCACAGATCATAAGGATCTTGAGAATCCTAAATTCAATTATGGGTTTTGTCGCAAACTCTGTTAGTATTGAAACCGAGCACCATCATCCTGAAGATATTTGCAACGTAATCCATACTGTGTATGGACTAGGCAGGAGGCATCAATATCAATGGGGTGCTTTAAAGGTATTAAAACCTGGGTGTTGCTTTGATCAACAGGGTAGAAATGAATATCGGCAAAAATTTTTTGGACAAATTGGAAGACGTAGGGTTCAAATGCCAGCCAGCACTCAAATTGTTTGTGGAACCATTTGAAATGTTGAATATACCCAGTGGGCATAATAATAAGTACTGGATGATTGTTAACATCTTGTACAAGGGCCTGGTAGGCTTTGGTAATTTTGAGATATTGATAAAATGAAACGTCTACCGAAGTATGCCATTCTTCATAGTCAATAAAGATAGCATTTTCATTATACCTTGGTCCATAGAATGAGGTATAGTAAAGTTCATGGTCACGAAGATAGAAAAGAAACAGCTCATAGGGGTAATTTGTCATTTGAAGGGAATTTTGAGAGAGAATAGAATTATCATCGTGCAATTGTAAACCTTTGCCTTTGTCTTTGTGCTTGTTCATTTTGAATCCTATAACAAAGAGGGTTTGTCATTCTTTCCTTGTAAGAACTCTCTGGTAAGAAAATCTGGAAGAGAGTTGGCTTCTCCTTTGATAAAATTAATGTCAAAATCAAATGTAGAAAGAATTGCTTGCCATCTGGTAAATATTTGTTTGGAAACCAGATTCTTAACATCTTTTTATAAAATCTCTTTTGCTGATTTGCAATCAATCTGGAGTAAAACTTTTTTGTAAAATAAATCATCTTGAAATGTTGAAATACAAAGTACTACTGATAGTATCTCTTTTTTGATAGTAGAATAATTTTGTTGAGGACCGAGCCAAATACCTGAATGAGACCTTACTAATTGTTCATTAGGCTGTGATTCTAACTTTTGTTTTAATATACGACCATGGCCTATGTCTGCTGCATCTGTTTCTACTATCATGAATGCAGAGGGATTAGGGATGCTTAGACATGGGAGCGACTTAACCTTTTCTTCAATTTGTCGAACTATGCTAGTATGTACCTCTGTCCAAGGGACTGGATTCTTCCTTAGTCTTCTATATAGAGGAGCACAAACTTGGCGTAAATTTGGAAAGAAATCAGAAACATAATTAAGGCACCCAAGAAACCTTTGCAGTTGTTTCTTGTCTTTAATCTCATCAGAAACTTATTAGCAAAGGCTAATGATCTCATGATGGGCTTAATGCTGCCCTGATAAATGTCATGCCCAAGAAATCTAATTTTTGTCTGGAATAATATCATTTTTGATGCAGAAACTACTAAACCATTTTTCTCAACAACATGCAAAAAGGTTTGCAGATGCTTAAAATGTTGATCAATTGAGTTTGAGAAAACTAAAAAACCATCAATATAGACAATGATAAAAGAGGTGTAGGGATTAAAAATGTCATTCATAATGTTTTGAAATTCCGAAGGAGCATTTTTTAAACCAAATGGCATGACATTCCATTCATAGTATCCGAATGGAACTGTAAATGCTGTTTTGTATCTATTAAGCTCTACAATTTGGATTTGCCAAAATCCTAACTTCATATCAAATTTGGAAAACACTTTTACATTATATAATCTGTTTAATAGATCTCTTTTATTGGGGATTGGATATTTAATCCATTGAAGAACTATGTTAAGGGGTTTGTAGTTAATAACTAGCCATGGAACGCCTCGTTCTTTTTCGGCGATGTTATTAACATAGAATGCTGCACAACTCCAAGGAGACTTGGATGGTCGTATAAGCCTTTTGTTTTCCTTTTTGTAATGCTCAAGAAGTTCAAAAATCATTTGTGTGGGTCTAGCTTTCGTAGGAATGTTTCTTTCGTTGAAATCCTTTTCATAGGGTAAAGAGATAATATGCCTTTTTCGTTCCCAAAATGTATTAGGAAGATCTGAGCATACTTTTCTTTTTATAACTTGTTCAAGGTCTAAAATCTTTTGTTGAATAGAAGGATTTTGTAATTGCTCTTCAATTCTAAGATATGAGATCTCCTCTTGAAGATGGCAAATCTGATTTTGCTTAACACGTAAACCATTTATTTATTTGAAGATAGAAGATGATTGTAAACTAGTCACTTCTCTTTGTCGAGCTGTGGTAAGAAAATGAAAAGAAATTTGTTTTCCCATAATTGTTGTATGAACACCGGATTCATTTACATAGAATGGGTAAATGTGCGTTAAAAATGGAGTTCCTAAAATAACATCATTTATAATATTATTAACTATAAGAAAAACATTTCTGAAACAATAATCATTGTTCTGAATATATCCTTTGTTGAGCTTATACTTAATGCTTAATGGTTCACCATTAGCACTAGCCAAGTGTTCCTTGGTTCGTTCACAGTATTTTGTAGGAATGATTCCTCCTTTAATGCAATTTTGATCAGCTCCACTATCTATGAGAGGCACTATATTAATAGAGAAGTCATTGACAACTAAGCTGACAATTGAATACCATTTTTGGAAGGTTACTTAAGAGATTGTTTGAAGAAATTGGTTATCAGAAATCTCTATTTCGGGAATTCATGATATATCTTTTGGAATTTCAAATGGGGTAAAGGTATTGGCCTTTTGTAATTCTAGAATAGAGAGTTTAGTCTCTATTTCTAGATCTTTTGTCTTAAGATCTAGAACATCATTTTTGAGGATACGAACTTGACATTTAAGTTCCTTAACCTCTACTTGTAGATCTTTTGTGGTAATTTGTTTATAAGGGTTTGGAATTGGGTATCGCTCAAAGATTTTTGTAATGGTAGAGGTTTCAGGGATAAATTTAAAAGACTTATCTTCTTCCTCAAGGATGATTCCTTTAAGTTTTTCAAGATAATCTTTCTTGGTATCGACATTAGGAATTTGTCTAATAAGGTTGAGAAGAAATTCTTTCTGGATTTTGTTTATGATGACATTAAGAGACAAAATTGGAGAGGATTCATATTCGGAGTCCTCACTGGATTCTACATAGTAATCTTCTTCCGACTCAGAACCATCTTTTGTAAGAAGAGCAAGAAGCGTCTTCCAGAGTTCTGGTTCTCCAGAAAATAGCTCATTAATTTTTTTGTTCCGTCTTGCACTGGAAGGCTTTGTAACCAATCTTACCATACATGTAACACACAATTGTTTTCTTCTTTTTAGTAGGCAGCGTCTTTTTGGGAGTTGGTTTAGGAACTTGTTTCCTTTTGAAAGGTTTAGGTGGTTGGGGAGGCCTTCTAAAGTTTGTTTTAGTGGTTTTCTTCTGAACTCGTTTGCGAACTGTAGAAGGCGCCTCTATCTTTGTTATGCCAAATGCATCACAGAAAGTTCCCATCTCTTTACGAGATTGTGGTTTCTATGATCCATACTTGGCTTGGAGTTTAATCTCACTACAGAGATTTAGTCCTTCAGTTTTAACTATTCCAAAGATTTGTCCAAATGTTAATAGGTTAAAAGGAATATCATTTGTTCCAAAATTCTGGCGCAATTTATTGAGGATGCGTTCTCCGAAGAGTTTTGGTAATCCTGCAATAAATCGTTCTTTCCAGAAATCTTGAGTCCCATCTGCTCTTTTGAGCACATTGGTAAGGAAGACGTCCTCATACCATCTATAGTCACTTAGGGTAGGACATCTAAGGTTAATAAGGATTGTTTTAGATGTGGCTTGTTCTTCCTTTGGATTACCTATGAAATGAAGAGTGATGGTATGAATGAGCATTTCTGGCCCATCCTCTTCTTCTTTTGTTGTGCCATTATCCTCGGTCTTGATGTTTGTGTGATTAAGGATTTGTGATCTAGTGTCAGGGTCTAGAAAGTTATCCCACCAATTTTTGAGTTGACTAGTAAATCCAACCACTATGGCGGTTACCACTTGTGCTCCTTTAAAGTGCTTGGCTTTATAGGCAGAGACGGCTATGGTCATTTCTTGTAGGGTAGATAGGATCTCATGTTCTGACTTCCTATCTATATTCTATTGATAACTGAATCTCCACTAAAGTGAGAAGTACTGAAACTTCCTCTCTCTTCATATTGGATATCGGGAGGAGTTGGGTGTGGGTAATAATTTCTAGTAGTCCCCTGAGTCCAATTCCTAATTTTGTTAATAGCAAGAGGAGAATCATCTTCAAATGATTCTTGAAGACTATTGATAACGTCCTTACTATTAGTACTCTCAGCAACTTTGTCTTCTTCTTCTGAAGAAGTATCAGATAGTGTTATGTTATTATATTTAGTTTTGATGATAACAAATCCAAGTGTAAAAATCTGTCCAAGTAATGTTGCTCCGAACACGATATCCAAATAGGCCTAACTGGTGTTTGTGATCTTTATTGTATTAACTGGTTTGCTACATGTGAGAATGTCTTCTAGACAGGGTTTACTTGGTGATTCTATATTAAGTCAAGAACACCATCTCGACAGTTGATTGTAAAGCGTGTTCCTGAACTCTAGCAATGCAAAGAACAACCCCAGCAAACAAGGGGGCCTTGGTGTTCACAGCAGCTCTATAAATCTCGGACAAGATGACTGGTTCAAAACAAGAAGTCTTAGGTATATAGGTTTTATTTAATTAGACTCTTGTTAATATGCCAATATTGAAAACATCATTTTTAAAAACTTCTTGAATCGGTACTTGCGCTAAGTGCTTCAGAACACCAGTTGCGAACAACCCTGCGAACAGGGGGCCTAGGGTGTTTCTGAACTGCAGTGGCCATACCCGATTATTTTTGAAAAATTCATTTTGGTTGGCCAAGATCTCTAGAATACTTTCCTTGAATTTCAAAACTGCTATTTCTCTGGAAAGGATATTTCCTGAAAATATTTTGAGAGAATTTCGAAAATAAAGTTTTGGAGATTTGCCAAAACTTAAAGAAAAAAAAAAAATTCCTTTGACCATATTTTTGGATATGGTAAAGTTTCAAAAGCTGAAAATTTTTGGTTGCTTTTTGAATCAACCTCTCGGCTATGGAAAGATAAGGGTTATCTTTTAAGATAACAAAATCCCTTATATTTTGGGATAAATTAATCATTAGCCGTTGGATAATTTTGCAAAATAATTTCCATACTTAGCTGATTCTGTGGTTTATGACCGTTGGTTTTTTTGTTTAAAAGCCTCAGCTTTTTCTCTCCCAGCACATAGACACAGACAGATATATACAGATATTCAAAACACTCGAAAAAACAGAGAGATAGAAAACTCGGTTTGAATTTGCATAAACACAGCCTTTTGAAAAATCCAGGAAAATCAAAAAACTCGGTTTACACTCAAAGATTCTTGATCTTCATTCTGAAAAGCAAACCGTGACAAGCTGTGTTTGATTTTGAGTTTTCATACCATTAGCATAATAGGATCTTCATTGTACCTTACATCTGCTTAGTGAGAAGCACCCCCTGTAAGGTGTTTGTAACCATGATCTTGAATCAGAAAAGTGAGTGAGTGTGTCCTAGTCGTGTGGACTTGGACGTGTCTAATCTTGCGAAGGTTGGACGTGGTGTAACTTGTCTTTGGAAAGAAGGTTACGTGGTTGCAAGTTGTAACAAGGTGTGTTACATTTGTAACGTGTGAAGCCCGTTAGTGAAAGTGGTTAAATCCTACACGAGGTAGGTCGTGGGTTTTCACACCTCAGTTGGGCTAGAGGTGTTTTCCACGTAAAAATTGTGTGTGCTTTATTTTCCGCATCTATCTTGGTGATTTTCGCCTCTGTAAAATTTGAGAACACCCCGTGCAAACAAGCTATCAGGGTGTTTGTCACTTGAGAACAACCTCTGTGAGGGGGTTTGTTATCTACAACGCGAAAATCAGATACCACAATTCACCCCCTCTTGTGGTTGGATACTCACGAACTCAACAAGTGGTATCAGAGCAGGTTCTCTTACAAAAGGTTAACACCTTGAGAGATTCTGAAGATGAGTACCCCACAAGGAATTCTTGATGGGCAATCCATTACTCGTCCACCCTATTTCAACGGCCAACATTATAGTTGGTGGAAGAATAGGATGGAGAACTATATTCAGGTAGAAGATTATGATTATGGATGCTCATCAAGAACGGGCCCCTTGTTCCCACCAAGGTGCTTGAAGATGGTAAGAAGGTTCCCAAGGAATCCATAGAATTTGATACCGAGGACTACAAGGAAAAATGGAGAGAGAAGGGAAGAGGGAGAAGGATGGAGGAAAAAGAGAAGGGCGGGGGGGGAAAAACGACCAAGAAGCTAAAAATAAAAAAAGTTCTATAGGTTTTGCGCCTAGGAGCCGGATGACTACACAAGAGCATCTCTGAGTGTGAATCAGCACAAGCTATCTGGAATGCTCTGCAAGTTGCTCATGAAGGTACGAGTCAAGTTAAACAATCTAGAATTGAGCTACTTATGCGACAATATGAGTTGTTTGATATGGGTGATCATGAAACTGTGATGAACATGTATACACGGTTCACCCACATCACGAACGAGTTAAAATCCCTGGGAAGATCTTTCACCACTGAAGAGTTGGTGAGGAAAATCCTCAGAATTTTACCTCGTACGTGGGAGGCCAAAGGAACAGCCATCCAAGAGGCTAAAGACATGAACAAGATCACCCTCGACGAGCTGATTGGTAATCTCCAGACCTATGAACTCCGAAAGAACTCACAGCAAAGAGAGGAGCAAAAGAAGGATCGTGGGCTTGCCTTGAAAGCATATGAGGACACTGATTCTGACCTTGAAGATGAAGAAATGGCCCTAATGTCCAGAAAATTCAAGAAATTCTTCAAAAAGGTCAAGGAAAACAACAAAAGAAAATACTTCAGCAAGTCCAGAAACACCTCCAAAGAACAGCTCACAGGGTGTTTCAAGTGCGGCAAACCAGATCACTTAGTCAAGAATTGCCCTCTGCTTCGAGAAGATCAGACGCCCGAACACCCTCGAAAACAGGGTCGAAAACACCCTGTAAACAATTTTGGCAAGCGATTCTCGAAAGCTATGCTGGCTGCTTGGGGAGATTCCTCTGAGGATGAAGGAGAATCTGAAGCTGAAGAAGGAGTCTTAGCACTTATGGCACAAAGTGATTCAGATTCAGATGATGAATCAACAATCAGCTTCTCAGATCTCAAGAACAAGGCTGAAGTGAGAGAGAACAATCCCATAAACAACCCAGCAAACAGGGTAAGAAACACCTTGTCAAACAGATCAGAAAACAACCTTGAAAACAGGCAGCTGTGGTATGTTGATAGTGGGTGTTCGCGCACATGACTGGAGAAAGATCAAATTTTCTCTCACTTACAGCTTTGAATGGTGGGAGTGTAGCATTTGGAAACGGCAAGTCTGGGACATTTGTCGGTATAGGTAATATTGGTAAAACTCTCTCCCACTCAATTGATAATGTGCACTTAGTTGATGGGTTAAAACACAATTTGCTAAGTGTGTCCCAACTGTGTGACAAGAATAACCTAGTACTGTTTTCAAAAACACGTTGCTTGGTTGTGAATGACGACACAGGAGATGTTGTGTTGAGGGGGGAGCGATGTCAAAATGTTTATAAAGTTTGTATTTCCACTCTTCCCCAAAATAATCTGACTTGTTTAAATGCATTAAATGATGATATAATGTTATGGCACAAGAGACTAGGTTATGCAAGCTTATCCTTGTTAAACAAACTTGTTTCAAAAGACCTAGTTATTGGACTACCTTCCATCAAATTTAATGATGACAAGGAATGTGAAGCTTGTGCAAAAGGCAAACAAGTCAGATCTTCTTTTAAATCGAAAAGGTGTGTAAGCACTACTCGACCTCTAGAATTATTACACATTGATTTGTGTGGTCCCATGAGGGTAACCAGTAGAGGTGGGAAAAAGTATGTGCTTGTTGTCGTGGATGATTACTCTCGATTTACTTGGACCTTGTTTTTGGCATCCAAAGATGAAACCTTTGAGAATTTTATTGCTTTTCTCAAAAAGGTTGAAAAGAGAGTAGGACACTCTTTAATTAGCTTGAGATCTGATCATGGAACTGAGTTTGAAAATGCAAGTTTTATTAACTATTGTAATGAACATAGTGTTGATCATAACTTCTCAGCCCCAAGATCACCCCAACAAAATGGGGTGGTTGAGCGCAAAAATCGCACCCTGAAAGACATGACCAGAACAATGCTTATTGCTAGTGGTCTTCCTAGGTATTTTTGGGCAGAAGCATTGAACACCTCATGTTACATTATAAATAGATGCATGATCAGACCTATGTTGAATAAACTCCTTATGAACTTTTCAAAGGCAGAAAACCCAATATTACGCACCTAAGGACATTTGGTTGTAAGTGTTTTGTGCATAATAATGGGAAGGATGCCTTAGGAAAGTTTGACCCTAGGAGTGATGAGGCAATATTCCTTGGCTATTCTTCTCATAGCAAGGCATACAAAGTCCTTAACAAAAGAACCTTGTGTGTTGAGGAAAGTGTGCATGTGCTTTTTAATGAATCTAACGTGTTGAGTGAGAATGATGTACAGGAAGATGAACTTGAATTAAGTCTTGTTCGAAAAGAAGTGTTGCTCCAAGATAAACGAGGTAAGAACACCATGGAGAAAACAACTGCTGAAGGTGTTCCTCAGAACAGCAGGCAAGGTGAACACCAAACAGGGGAAAACACCGCTGAACCCTGTTCGGAACCATGTTCTTCAGGAATAAGGTTACAAACAGGTGCAGAAATAGGATCAGGAGGTGTTCTTGAGCCTGATCCTACACACATTTCAGTTAGAACAAAGCATGTGTCTGTGGATCCACTTAATCCAAGACCATGGAAGCACCATAATTCGCACCCTCTTGATCAAATCTTGTCAGATATTAATACTGGAGTGCAAACTAGATCTAAACTAAAGAATGTTTGTGCTTTCTATGCTTTTCTTTCTAACATTGAGCCAAAAAGTGTGAATGAAGCTCTTGCAGATTCAGATTGGATCACGGCTATGCAAGAAGAGCTTCATCAATTTGACAGAAACAAAGTATGGCACCTTGTACCTAAACCTGCAGAGAGAACAATCATTGGAGCCAAGTGGGTGTTCCGAAATAAACTGAATGAGTCAGGAACAGTCACTAGGAACAAGGCACGGCTGGTTGTACAAGGATACAATCAAGAAGAAGGGATCGATTACGAAGAAACCTTTGCACCAGTTGCTAGAATTGAGGCTATTCGAATTTCAATAGCCTTTGCAGCTCATATGGAAATCAAGCTATATCAAATGGATGTTAAAAGTGCATTCCTAAACGGATACCTTAAAGAAGAGGTGTATGTCAAACAACCCCCCTGGTTTTGAAAATGGTGATTTTTCAAATCATTTTTTTTTAACTTGCAAGAGCCTTTATGGTTTAAAACAAGCTCCAAGAGCTTGGTACGAACGGTTGTCAAGTTTTTTACTTGAAAATGATTTTAGAAGAGGCACGGTAGACAATACCTTGTTTCTAAAATCTAAGGGGGAACATTTTTTGATTGTCCAAATATATGTTGATGATATTATATTTGGTGCAACTCATCATGATTTATGCAATGAATTTTCAACTATGATAAGGAGTGAGTTTGAGATGAGCATGATGGGTGAGCTTAATTTTTTTCTTAGGCTTACAAATCAAGCAAACTCCAAACGGCACCATGATCCATCAGCAAAAGTATATCAACGAATTACTTAAGCATTTTGGGATGGAGTCGGCCAAACCCATAGACACTCCTATTTCTCCTTCAACCAAGTTGGTTATGGATGATGGGAGTCCCTCAGTTGAGTAGAAACTCTACCGGGGTATGATTGGGTCACTCTTATACCTAACTGCTAGTAGACCTGATATTGTTTTTAGTGTTGGTTTATGTGCCCGTTTTCAGTCTAATCCTAAAGAAACTCATCTTAAGGCTGTTAAACAGATACTAAGGTATTTGAAACATATACCCAATTTAGCTCTATGGTATCCTAAAGGTTGCAATTTTGATCTTGTTGGATATGCTGATGCTGACTATGCTGGATTCCTAGTTGATAGAAAGAGTACCTCAGGTATGGCTCACTTTCTTATACCTTGTTTGGTATCTTGGGCTACCAAGAAGCAACAATCTATTGCCATGTCCATAGTAGAAGCTGAATATGTTGCAGCAGCTTCATGTTGTGCTCAACTGTTGTGGATAAGGCAACAGCTTAAGGACTTTTGTGTTGACATTGGATGCATTCCTATTTTTTTGTGATAACACAAGTGCAATTAACATTGCCAAAAATCCATGTCAACATAAAAGAACAAAGCATATTTACATTCGACATCATTTCTTGAGAGATAATGTTGAAAAGGGTTTAATCTCTATGAATTTTTGCTCAACGAAAAGTCATATTGCTGATATATTCACTAAGGCACTAGCTAGAGACCTTTTTGAGAGAAATAGACTGGAACTAGGGTTGGTGAGAACACCCTGAGATACTGTTTCCAGAACATGAACTGGGTTTGGTAAGATCAACCTTTACACCCTGTTCTCTCCCCCTGTTTGCAAATTTTATTAATAACGGATGTGATTGCATATGCCCGTATTGCATGCATTTTTTTTTTCCTTATCTACTTAGTACAGCATAAGGGGATGTACTGGAGCCGTCTTAATGCCATTCAATCGAATCAGATCAGACGGCAAAGAATAGGCATAATACAGAGAACAGGTACGCCCCTTGGTTGCTCGGTGTGTTTTCTTTCCTTCCCAAGGCACAAGATGTTAATGCTCCTACCCGTTGCAAATCAAAAAATCTTCTCAAAGATTCGGCTGCTCTCTCTCTCTCTCTCTCTCTCTCTCTCTCTCTCTCTCTCTCCTCTGTTCTTGCTTTCAAACCCTAGTAAAACCCTCTAAACCCTAATCTCTCTCCTCTAGCAAACAATGGCTTCCAACAACACCTCTCACTCAAAAGCCCTCGTTCTTGCTTCCTCAATCCCTACTCCTTCTCGCCCAATCTCGTACAAGCCTTTCAAATTCCTGAAAAGCTTGTCCCTAAAATCAGTGGGAATGGGGATGGATGATATTTCCTTTGAATGTCGAAGGGAATTGGTGTTTCTCGTAGGGGCAATTGCTTGTCCCATTTCAGTTGAGTCAGAGGGAACAAAGTCGGGGTCTCAAGAACAATTCTTGAAAACCCCTGAAGGGTTTAATTTTGAGCCCTGTTCTTCTGGGTTGTTCTCTGACACCGCGACAGAAACAGGGGCTGCCCCTGTCGAAGGTGTGTTTGTGGAGGATCTGCATGTCGACTTCCAAGGGAAGTCGAATGAGTCGTCAGAAGAGAGTCTAGAGAAGAATTCTCTCCCTGAGGCTGAAATCTCCCCTCCAGTCTTTCAAACTGGAGAGAAAAGGAAGAGGGTGAAAATCATGGCTAGGCCTAGCAGAACGCCAAGAACAAGGCCACAACCAAGGTCTCAACCCTCTCAAACTTCCTCTTCTCCTCAATCCTCTAAGCCCTCTCGAAAATCTGCAAGGCTAGCGTTTCAATCCTCTCATCGTCCCTCCAAACCCTCTGCTCCTATCATCGAGGAGATTTCTTCTTCTTCTGAAGGTTTCTCGAGTTCTGACTCTGAGAACACCACCTTCAAACAGGGGACACCGGTGTTTTCCGAGTCCTCTGAAGACCAAGCTCCTTCAAAACCAACCAATAAACCTGCTGTGAAGTCCTCTCCTGCCAAAACAACCCTCAAGCGTAAGCCCAGAACAGGCCCCCTGCCAGAAACTACCACCTCTGTTCCTGTCCTTAAACGCCCAAAGCAGTTCACTCCCTCTCCTATGTCTGACAAACATGTGCAGTTGCTGAAGCGCAATGTCGTCAGGGGGAAGGTAGTGAATGTCAGCTTTTTCGAGGAACAGGGTCTGGGGGTGTTCTTGAACAAGCTTCGAGCCCAAGGCTGGCTTGAGTTGTTTGCAAACACCCAGCAAGGGTGTTCAGTGCCCGAGTTGGCTGAATTCTATGCCAACTGCTCTGTCACAAATGGGGTAGTGACAAGTACTGTCAATGAGTGTCATTTCTCCTTTGATGAAGCCACCCTAAGTGATATTCTGGGCATCCCCTCTCGTGGTTTTGCTGTGTATGTGAGGGAAGACAAAACTGCCCTGGAAACAGCCAGGCTCTTAGAGGTGTCCAAACGCCTTAGTCAAAAATAGGGCTTGAGAACACCCCTCTCGGTTAAGAAGGGTGAAATGACCTCCCTACACCAACTACTGTTTATGTTCACCATCAAGAACATAATACCGCGAGGTCCAGGGCGAAACTCAGCAGATGCCTTTGATCAATGTCTGGTGGACCTACTGGATCGGGAGGAACCAGTAAACCTCCCTGCAATCAGGATTCGCCACATAGAGCGAATTGCGAACACTACCCGGGCACATGATCTTGGCTATGGGTTTTTGTTGACAAGGGTGCTTGAGTACTTTGGGATCGTGCTCACATGAAGAGTGCCGGCCCAAATCATTGATGAAATTGGCGTTGACACCCTACTAGGGTGTGGCTATGGGGTTGGCGAAGGGTCAGTCTCCAAACAGGGTCGTCGACCACCTCAACCACCTATTTCTGGACAACCTTCCGTCAAGGTTGAGGCTGTTCTTGAGGACAATGCTCACCTCAAAGATGAGCTCTTAGCTGTCAAGGCTGCTCTTGCTGAGGAACGAGCTCTCTCGGCCAAACGTCATGAAGATTTGCTTGCACTTCTCTCCACTCTTGCCTCTAGCATCCCTCCTCTGCAAACGCAACCACCCCCTGCTCCCTGATTGTCTAGGCTGTTCTCTAGTCTCCTCCTTCCTTACTTTCGTTTTTGGCATTTGTAAGGTTTTTAATGCAATATCCCTTTATTACTGTCTCTTGCAACTTCTGCTATTTACTTCTTTTCTTGCATTCATAATGTTGTTTATGCTTTTTAATGATACCAAAAGGGGGAAGTAGTCCTATTGACGAGTGGACCTTAGCATTGACTTATCCCTATCAGCATTCATTCATTTTTTGTCAATATGGTCACATGGTTTGTCATCATCAAAAGGGGGGAATTTGTTGTGTTATTATATTTAGTTTTGATGATAACAAATCCAAGTGTAAAAATCTGTCCAAGTAATGTTGCTCCGAACACGATCTCCAAACAGGCCTAACTGATGTTTGTGATCTTTATTGTATTAAATGGTTTGCTACATGTGAGAATGTCTTCTAGACAGGTTTTACTTGGTGATTCTATACTAAGTCAAGAACACCAACTCGACAGTTGATTGTAAAGCGTGTTCCTGAACTCTAGCAATGCAAAGAACAACCCCAGCAAACAAGGTGGCCTTGGTGCTCACAGCAGCTCTACAAATCTCGGACAAGATGACTGGTTCAAAACAAGAAGTCTTTGGTATATAGGTTTTATTTAATTAGACTCTTGTTAATATGCCAATATTGAAAACATCATTTTTAAACACTTCTTGAATCGGTACTTACGCTAAGTGCTTCAGAACACCAGTTGGCGCACAACCCTGCGAACTGGTTTACCTAGTAGTTTCTGAACTGCAGTGGCCATGAACCCGAGTATTTTTTGAAAAATTCCAGTTTGGTTTGGCCAGATCTCGAGATACTTTTTTTCCCTTGAATTTCAAACTTGCTATTTTCCTGGAAAGGTCTATTCCTGAAAATATTTTGGGAGATTTTCGAAAATAAGTTTTGGAGATTTGCCAAAACTTAAAAAATTTCCTTTGACCATATTTTTGGATATGGTAAAGTTTCAAAAGCTGAAAAATTTTGGTTGCTTTTTGAATCCACCTCTCGGCTATGGAAAGATAAGGGTTATCTTTTAAGATAAGAAAATCCCTTATATTTTGGGATAAATTAATCATTAGCCGTTGGATAATTTTGCAAAACAATTTCCATACTTAGCTGATTCTGTGGTTTATGACCGTTGGTTTTTTTGTTTAAAGCCTCAGCTTTTTCTCTCCCAGCACATACACACAGACAGATATATACAGATATTCAGAACACTCGAAAAACAGAGAGATAGAAAACTCGGTTTGAATTTGCATAAACACAGCTTTTTGAAAAATCCAGGAAAATCAGAAAACTCGGTTTACACTCAAAGATTCTTGAGCTTCTTTCTGAAAAGCAAACCGTGACAAGCTGTGTTTGATTTTGAGTTTTCATACCATTGGCATAATAGGATCTTCATTGTACCTTACATCTGCTTAGTGAGAAGCATCCCCTGTAAGGTGTTTGTAACCCTGATCTTGGATCAGAAAAGTGAGTCAGTGTGTCCTATTCGTGTGGACTTGGACGTGTCTAATTTTGCGAAGGTTGGACGTGGTGTAACCTGTCTTTGGGAAGAAGGTTACGTGGTTGCAAGTTGTAACAAGGTGTGTTACATTTGTAACGTGTGAAGCCCGTTAGTGAAAGTGGTTACATCCTACACGAGGTAGGTCGTGGTTTTTCACACCTCAGTTGGGCTAGAGGTGTTTTCCACGTAAAAATTGTGTGTGCTTTATTTTCCGCATCTATCTTGGTAATTTTCGCCTCTGCAATATTTGAGAACACCCCGTGCAAACAAGCTATCAGGGTATTTGTCACTTGAGAACAACCTCTGTGAGGGTGTTTGTTATCTACAACGCGAAAATCAGATACCACAATTCACCCCCTCTTGTGGTTGGATACTCACGAACTCAACAAGTGGTATCAGAGCGGGTTCTCCTACAAAAGGTTAACACCTTGAGAGATTCTGAAGATGAGTACCCCACAAGGAATTCTTAAAGGGCAATCCATTACTCATCCACCCTATTTCAACGGCCAACATTATAGTTGGTGGAAGAATAGGATGGAGAATTATATTCAGGCAGAAGATTATGAGTTATGGATGCTCATCAAAAACGGGCCCCTTGTTCCCACCAAGGTGCTTGAAGATGGTAAGAAGGTTCCCAAGGAATCCATAGAGTTTGATGCCGAGGACTACAAGAAAATGGAGAAAAAAGCCAAGGCCAAAAAGCTTCTATATTTTGGCCTAGGACCCGATGAATACACTCGCATCTCTGAGTGTGAATCAGCCCAAGCTATCTGGAATGCTCTGCAAGTTGCTCATGAAGGTACGAGTCAAGTTAAACAATCTAGAATTGAGCTACTTATGCGACAATAAGAGTTGTTTGATATGGGTGATGATGAAACTGTGATGGACATGTATACACGGTTCACCCACATCACGAACGAGTTAAAATCCCTGGGAAGATCTTTCACCACTGAAGAGTTGGTGAGGAAAATCCTCAGAATTTTACCTCGCACGTGGAGGCCAAAGTAACAGCCATCCAAGAGGCTAAAGACATGAACAAGATCACCCTTGACGAGTTGATTGGTAATCTCCAGACCTATGAACTCCGAAAGAACTCACTGGCAAAGAGAGTAGCAAAATACGGA
>JAKOGI010005133.1:0-16093 GCA_029747015.1 Carnegiea gigantea | reverse complement strand
TATATCTATATATATATATATATATATATATGTTTATATATATATATATTTATATATGTATATAAATATATATGTGTGTATACATACATATATACATATAGACACATATATATAGAGGAGAAGGTTCAAGTAAGCATCCTTTTAGGTAAGCTCCTATCATTAGGTAGGTACCCTTAATCTCAGGCGTCCTCTTTTGATTTAAGGGCTAGGATTAGAAGGGTGTTTCATCGTTTAAAAAAAAGTAAAACAAGTATCAGCCGAGGGGTTTCGAAAATAGCAAGACAGTTTCCTTCAATTCCAATTTCAGCGTTTCTCTCTGTACGCAGTTTCTCTCTCAAACGGTCGTCTTTGCTTCTCTGTTTCTGAGCCCTCATGGCATCTCTCTCTTGCTGTCTGAGGCTCTCGGCCGGCAACGGTGTTCGCCTGAAATCACAGCCAAGTCGCTGCCCCTTTCCTAATCAACCGAATTCGAACCCCCCACACGCCTATGAGATTTCTCTGCTCGAAGTTTACTGGGCATGACCCGCCCGCCGGAGATTCGATGTCCAGTCACAGGTGATGTCCTCACTCACCGTAGTCTGAATCACCCCCATCAAAAGTACCTGTACTGGAAACATATAAGCGTTGAATATACCTTGTATTTATTAGTTATGTGGAGTTTAATCTTGAGTTCTGAGTAGTTTGTGGTTTTCAATTGTGTAGAAAAAGTTATTGGTCAATATACATCAAATCTTGAGTAGTGTGTGGTTTTAATTTTGAACTGAGCCAAATTTCTTATGTTGGCTCATTGTTTTCTTCTGCCTAATGTTTAGAGGTTGCTTGAATGAATTGCTATTGAAGTACGTGTATTCTTGAATCAATTGCAATTAAAAGTTATAGTTCTATGGTTTCTCAATTTGTGATGTCTAGATTCATAGTACCTCTATGCCTGAAACAATTTTATGGTTCTATGGTTTCATAACTTGTGATGTGTAGTTTCCTTATTTCTATCTTTTGTTGAATACATATCTAAAATTGTTACATATTAAATTTATATGTCATTACCTTTATAGGTTATAATATGGAAGCAACTCTTGAAGGGGTTGAAAAATTCAAAAGTCGTACACGTGTTATCAAACAGTGGGTTCCCTTTTACGAGGAGGAGTTGAAATCGAAAGAAGGTTTGGAATTTTCCAACTTGGAAGGGTGTGAGAACTTTTATAAATCTTATGCTCATCATGTTGGTTTTAGCATTTGTAAATGGTGATCTAAGAAGGGTAAAGAAGGTATCCAAAGGTTTAAGTATTATGTGTGCTCTAAAGAAGAATTTAGAAGAGCTTTAACTAATGTGAATCCCAAACAGAAAGTGAAGTTGACTAGGGAGGGTTGTAATGCAATGGTTGGGTTTAAAAGAACAACAAATGGGACATTTGTTCTTTTCAGATTTCATGAAGGCCATATGCATCTACTTGCCACTCCTAGAAAGCATCACATGCTAAATTCCAATAGGGGTGTGAATAGTGTGCATAGGAATTTATACAAGTCACTTAGTCGTGTTAATATTGGCCCTTCTAAAGCTCATCGTATTATAAAGGAGCAAGTTGGTGGCTTTAAAAATGTTGGATGTAGTAAACAAGACTTAAAAAACTTTCAAAAAGACTTGAATGCATTTATTAAGGATTCTGATGCACAAATGTTTTATTGAGAATTTTAGAAGAAAGCAAGAGGCTCATCAGTCATTCTATTTTGCATACGAGTTAGAGGTTGATGGCACACTTAAACATGTGTTTTAGGCATATGGTATTACAATATTAAATTATTCACTATATGGTGATGTGGTCTCTTTCGATACAACATATGATACTAATCGACACAAAATGATATTTGCTCCATTCACTGGGTTGGATAACCATAGATTGTGAGTCACGTTTGGGGTTGCATTCTTTGGGAATGAAAAAGCAAGATCCTTTAAATGATTGTTTGATAAGTTTCTAGATGCAATGGGAGGTCATATACCTATTGGTCTCATTAATGATCAAGATCCTGCAATGAAGGTAGGAATGAAAGAAACGTTTCGGTCAACTGCTCATAAGTTTTGCATTTGGCATATCATGAGAAAACTATTTGAAAAGGTGGGATGCTCTTTGAACAGTAACATTGACTTCCTTGCCCAATTCAAATCATGTGTGTACAACTCAGAAACTCCAATATAATTTAAACAAGAGTGGCAAATGATTATCCAAGATTTTGGATTGCAAAATACATGGTTGTCACATGTATATGATATTCAAGATATGTGGATACCTGCTTATTTCAGGGATTTGTTTTTGGGAGCATTGTTGAGAACGACATCTAGATCTAAAAGTGAGAATCGATTCCTCACCAATTTCACAAATCAACATTTGAGTTTAGTTGAGTTCTGGATGCGATTTGAGAGTGCAATGAAATTGCAAAGGCATGGTCAATTGCAGGTAAACAATCAAATCTCTTCTTCACTTCTTATATTGAAGACCACCGAAGATTTAGAGAGACATGTAGGTGAAATCCATGCTTACACTAATTTTTATAAGTTTTAAGAGCAGTCTTAGAATGCTTTTATGGATTGCAAGGTTGAGGATAAGCAACCAATAGATAAGGGGCTAGTGATTACTATAGCAGATAATAGCTGAAATAGGGCTATTAAGTGATAATTTATATATAACCCCTCTAATCATGTGGGACATTGCCATGTAAGATGTTTGAATATGAAGGCATTCCTTATTGCCAAATTTTGTGTGTTTTGAAGGGAAAGACATTGCATGAATTACCATCATATTATATTTTGAACCAATGGACTAAAATGGCAGCAAGCAAGCCAATGTTTAATGTCAATGGTGCTCTTTTAGAGGGGCACTCTCAAATGTAGCACAAAGAGAAGCTAATTTCAAGAAATTGGTTAAACTTCTTAGATTGTATGCAACCAGCTGGAAGAAACCCAGAAAAGCTCACCATTGTTAGTGAAGGTATTTAAAATGTTTGGAAAGAAGTGAAGGATTTCCATGGTACTACAAGTGAAAGCAAAATAAGTGAATTAGATTCATTTATTGGATTGAGTGCTCCTGAGCAAATAGATGTTCTCCCACCTATACAATGCAATACCAAAAGAAGTGGGAAACGACTTAAAGGTGGAAAAGACAAAGTAATGGAGCAACAAGCGAAAAGGTTGAGACCTTTTAAAGCTTGTGGACAACAAGCTTACCATAATAGCCATAATTATCCCACCAAGCTCTTCTAATTTCAGGTAAAACAAGGTTCCTCTAATTAATTATATAAATTAACTAATACAATGATTTTTTTCCTACATTAATTATTTCTTCTTTGTTATTTAGGTTGAAGCTCTCCAATGTGTGCGATATAGATGAATGCAACTCCCAAGCTTGCAAGTAGCAGAATAATCAAGTCAAGTGAACGACACGGAGAAATGAACTTTTTACGTTTAATTTGATGTACAAGTGTATTCAATCAATTAAAGTGAAAGTTCAATTTGTACTGTTTCTTGTTTGCAATGTTCTGGTTGTGTTTGAATTTAACGTTTAGGAGTTGAAGTACAGAGCTTCCCAATTCCTGGATTAATTTATACAATTATGTCTGATTCTGGGAATAGCATAGGTTCATATGAGATGTTAAGTGCAAGCTTTATACATTGTGGGGGCTAATGAGTGCAAACAACTTGGTCATCTAGATCATTCTTTGTAGCATATGTGGGATTTGAATCCACTTCTTTGCGCAATTGCACATTGCTCTACCATTAAGCTAATAGGCTTTATCCAAAATAATAGCCAAGTAGTAAGCTATACCATGCAACCAAACTCATCCAAATTCACAAATTCAGAATCACATCCAACAACTCCAACCATAATATAAGCAACAGGAAACTAGATATCCCACTCTCATTGCATCATCTAATCTTCTTTCATTGTAAATGTCATTTATAAGAACGCTCTAAGTGACCACATCTGGTTCATAACCTTTACTCCTCACTTCGTCTAGGAGCTACGTAACCTGCATAACTCCACCTTCCTTACAAGCTGCTACGATCAAAATCGTGTATGTGACAACAGCTGGGCCAACACGTATCCTATCAAGAAGCCTAAGGGCATTATCAAGCTCCCCAGTTTTGCAATTCCCATCAATTAGAACGTTATACATTACCACATTAGGACCAATTCTGGATTCCTCTAGACCCAAACATTAAGTCAAGAAAAATCCTATATGAGCAAAAATTGGCAGGAACTCTAGTGCAATCAAATAGTCATCAAACCTCAAACAGAAGAAACGAAACAAAGGGCTAAAAGAAATGATAAAATTCTGCATAATACAATGAACAATAAACTGATAAACTTAACAGAAAGAGCCCACGGTTTTCATTGAATCTCATATCAAACTAAGCTAATTGAAAGCTTAAAAACTGAATCAAAGAGAGCCCATGTCCTGAATAAAATGAACAAGAACAATTTTTCGGCCCTCCATCATGGTGTCCGATAGGCGGACTACTCAATTCATTAGGGACTACCAAGCTAATTGAAAGCTCCAAAGGTGAATACATTAGTCCCAAATTCACACAAACACAATGATCACTTGCAATTTAACTAATTTCGTATCCTACATCAAACCAACAAACCTTTAATTGTCATAACCATTGGAAAATATTTATTACACAAATTCGCACAAGCAACAAATCATATAGTCAACACCTAATCAATTATTCAATGCTAAATGCATCCCCAATTTGCGTAACCAAATCTAGGAAATGAACATTGGAAATTAAATGCATCACTTTCGCATAGCCAAACAGCCCTAAATCTGGCAAAACCGGATTCAAGGTGTCGATTTGCCAGCGACCATGCAGATAAGCAACACCGGTGAGCTCTCCTTGTCGATAATTATCATCAATTCAAATTCCATCGAGCTAGCCATGCCTAGCAAACTCAAAGAAAAGAAATCTTACCAAAGTGCGGGGGTTCGAATTCAGGCGATTAGGAAAAGGGGGCGCGACTCGGTTGTGACTTCAAGCGAACACCATCGCCAACCGAGAGGCTCAGGCAGAGAGAGAGAGAGAGACATCGTGAGGGCTCAGGCAGAGAGCAAGAGAGAGACAACCGTTTAAGAGAGAAAGGGGGTAGAGAGCGAAACGCTAAAACTAGAATTGAAGGAAATTGTACCGCTGCTTTCGAACCCCCCCGGGCTGATATTTGTTTTCCTTTTCTTCAAAATGCTGAAATGACCCTTTTAATGCTAACCCTTTAATCAAAAGTGGATGGCTGACATTAAGGGTGCTTAGCCAATGATAGGAGCTTACTCAAAACGGGGTGTTTACCTGAACCCTTCCCTATATATATATATATATATATATATATATATATATATATATATATATATATATAATATATATTGTTGTGTGTGTGTGTGTGTGTGTGTGTAATATATATATATATGTATATGTATATGTATATATATATATATATATATATATATATATATATGTATATATATGTATATAGACATAAATATATTTATATACTGTAATAATCTGACCCTAAATCATATTTATTTATCTAATTAAGCCATATTATTAATTTTTCACATTTATTTATCTCATTTAATCACCCCGATTGGGAGAATTTATTTTGGGCTCCACTTTGCAATTTGAGTTTCATTTACATAACAATTTAAGGTGAATCGATATTCGGCCTCGGTAAATATGATTCATTGATAAATTATCTTTTTTAATGTCAGCAAGATGTAATTTTTTACCATGCAAAATTTGGGGCCAAATTCATCTAGTTTGGCCCAATTCATTTGGGTTCGAATTTTTGGCCGATTGATTTTGGGCTCAAATTGTGGCTCGCAAATTTTGGTGTAATTAAATTAAGCTAATCACCATGATATGCCCTAAACTTTGATTATCAAAAATCCACTTTACGGGAGATTAAAAGCTAGCCAAGTGATTTTGGTTCATTTCTGACCAAGCGAAACACACACACATCTCTCTTCTTTCTCTCTCTTTTTCAAGGTCAAGTAAGTAACCCTAACTTATCTCTTTGGGTCTTTTTCTTTTTGATTTTTGTCTATGTGATTTGAGTTTGGATCATGTTTTTTGGATGGAAATAAGGGTTATTTTGATGTTTTTAATTGTTGATTAAGTTTGGAGAATGCTAGGATTTAGGGTTAATCATGATCATGCAAGCTTAAGATTGGAAGAATGTTTTTCTTGGATTGTTTGTGTTTGATTTGGTGGTTTTAATCTCTAATAATGTTTATGAGGGTGTTTTTGGTGATTTTGGATGAGATGAAGAGGAAGTAAGTTGGTTACAAGCTAGGGTTTTGGCAAGTAATGCATGGTTTGAAATATTTTGGTATCAAGCATGTTGTTTGAATAAATTTTATTAGAAAATGAATCTTTGATGTGTTCTTTGACTTGAAAAAAATGATTTGGTGTGATTTTTGCATAAAGGGGTGAATTATGGAAATATTCCCAACTGATTTAAAAGTGGTTCATTTGCTCATTTGTGCAAGCAAAGGTGATTATGGGTGTGTTTGGAGTGATTTTGTAAAGAGAGGAATTGAAGGACATACGTAAAAACAATTATGGAGTATTTTGACGTAAAATGGTAATGTAAGGTGATGAGAAGAACCAAATATCGTTTACTGATGCTAAGGACCAATTTCAGAGGGAAATCATGTGGAAAACAAAGGGTAAAAAGCATGGACAGTAGGTTGTAGATAGACCAGAAATAGGGGCATGTTTATGAGCAAACTGGTACTGGTTGCGCAGTCAAAAATTGTATTTTTGGTGGGCACATAGATCAATGCATTATCGTTTAAATGCCTTTTAAATCACCTCATTCTGACTTCTATGGACAAAGTTATGTCTATTTTTCTATGACTGCGTAGGATAGACCTAAGCTGTGCACAATTATGATTAAGCCCAATTTTCAGAACCGTGTTGTGGTAGTTGGCTTTGTACTATAAATGAAAGTGTCACGGGACTTCTTGATCTTTTCATATTAGGGTTTTATAGCTCAATTGGAGGTCGAGGATTTATGAATTTCTCAAGGTGGACCTTGAATTGGTAACAACTCTGATTGTACTCAGAAGCTTATTTGGTTTGGAAAACTAAGCTCTGCGGTATGTGCAATGAAATTGAAGAAGTGGGGAGATTGATAACTCCAGATCAGTGTTTTTTGGTCCAACTTGGTGTGTTTAAAATTATTCTGAATCTACCACCAGTCTAATTGCCCTCAAATATTTGTTACCCATCTCAGAAATATCAAAATCTGTGATTAATTATAAGCATCATAGCCTTTCTTTTATGATCTCAATTACTCTACCTTGATCAGTTTTACTCCAACATTATTACCCATTGAGTTAAATTACCTTAATTCATTTAGTTTTCAAATCATGTTGGTAGAAGTTATCTTCTGTTGAATTATTTGAGTTATGGATGCCTTTTAATGAATTTCTATTACAATCACAAATTATGAAAGTCAACAATCTTTACTAATTACATATACCTATAACTATATTTCTTAAATAGAAATCGGGGCCTAGTCTATCATTTTCTATTGTGCATAAGTATTATCAAGTGAGATTACATTTTAAAGACTTCAAGTACGTTCATTGCTTGTATCTTTAGAAATCAACACGTGTTTATCAAAATCATAATATTTTGGTAAGTACATCAATGAATCAGTTTAATCAGTGATTTGGCATATAATTAGTGACCCCATCAGTTACCAGTTATAGGGCGTTGCCCTTCAGTTACCTACGTGGCTTCATGCCAGGTCCCCTAATCGGCTTGGCAGGCACACACCTATCCATAGATCGTAATGGTATCAAGGGGTTCACTATTAGATAATAACTAGCAATTGCAGTTTACATTCATCTTATTCACTGTTTTGACTGAAAATGAACTGCAAAGTGTGTAGCCAACCAATTTATGCACCGATAATTTAATAGTATAGGAATGCATGTACTGAGCTTCGGCTCACAGTTCGAAATATTTTCATGCTTTGCTTTAGGCAAATGCTCAGCGAATTGCCCTCATGCTAGCAAGTCAGCCGAAAAGCATGCTAATGAGTTAGCCGGAGCGATAAGTAAGCTAGGGATACTTGGATGAATCAACAGTGATATAGACCATGCATACCTTGGAGCCGTATTTTGTAATCTTCAGTATATAGAGGTGTAAACTCTACAGTGAATTGCTTTTCTGTAGTGTATAAACCTTGTATTAGTTAATTAGTGAATGCATATGGTTGAAGTTATGCCTAACTATATTATCTCTAGCACACTTATAGCAATCCTTGTCTTTTTAGGATGGTGGTAACGCCCCGATCATTGGATTTATCAGTTGTAATTAAGAGAATCAAAATGGGTATTACAAACAGCGAAACATGCTTAATTAGGGGGCGATATAGTTTTGGTATCAGAGCCAGATTGATTTCTTTGATGGGATATGGAGTATGGAGAGTAGAGATTGGAGGGTGAGACGGTTGTTTAGTGAATGTTGTTAACATATCATTAGAGATTTATGACAGTAGAGATTTATAACAGTAGAAATGCTTGTTTATCTCTCCCATGTTCTTCACTTATATTTCTCCTTGTTAGATGGATCCATATGCAGTGAATATAGTCGAGTACTTCTATGGCCATTTGCATCTCTTTACTAGATGCTAGCATGGTAGTCCACTTGTATGACCTCTATTACAAGTTTCCTAGCCACAGATGTGGTCCGCACCTCTATAGACAATTATGGTCAGTACCTAAAGTTGCCCCTTGGAGTTCGTCCTTAACGTTATAGAGTTCATAGCTCTCATGGGCACATTTTAATAAAGTTTATGCAGATCGTTATAATCTATGGGGAATCCTCCTAAGATATATGAGCATACTTAACATTGGGGTATCATGCGGTGTAAGAGATGAACCCTTATATATAATCTTAGTTTGACTATTCTAGTATTCGATTATCTATACCTTACTCGGACAAAGGAAGGGTTTGATGAGGGCCACATCAGGACAGAGAGTTATGTGAACTAGACTTTACCATAGTAAATATATATGAGCACATGGGCATGCGTTATCAAGCTAACAAAAGTGGGAGACTCCATGTTATTACGTTTTAGTAAGCATATCAATGATTACATGGAAACAATGTAGAGAGCATAGCAACATTACCAGGAAACAAGGTAGTTAATAAGTGAGATACTAAGGTGGTGGAATTATTTTAGTGTTAAGAGCAATGGAAGCAACTTCTAGAGTATTCATTTTAACAAGAGTTTTCATGCGGGTATGTAGGATGTAAGGGAAAGGACCTAAAGAAGTGATATGTATGTACACCTGTTACGTGCACTTTGCTAGTGTGGACATCATACTCTTAAAGGATTTTTAGAGGTGTAGTACGTACTTTAGTTGTGAGTTATTTAATGACCCAGTATTGGATGAGGTAGAGAATCGGCGAAGCATGGCACGTCATATCTTTTATTACTTGAATCTTGTATCCTTAACTATGTTCACTTACCAGCTTCTGCTATATCATTCGCCATAAGAGACAAGGATACAGAGACCATTTAGAGAGAATATAGGATTAGATTGCTTTGTTCAGAAGGTGCTAGTTTAGCTCAACTCATGACATCGCAACAGAGTTGTAGAGCGAATGGATCACATGAGGTTCCAATTTAGCCCAACACTTGGGTAGCTTTTCTTATAAGCAACTCAAACCCAAACAATCATAATCATTTACCTCGCTGCTTATATAATGGAGCCTATAATGATCCCCAGTGTGCGTGCCTATGTAATTTACAATTCTCCCAAGAATATTCGATCCTCTCTGCTTACAGTTCAGTCATTGCTGTGTTCATATTTCACTGTCACATACTCTAACTCCTTGTTCCTATTCACTTGTTGTTTGTAAAGCCTCATGTCTTATGACCTCAATAGAGTTTAATAGAGCTAAAGATTTAAGGGTCATTGTGGGCTATAAGGTGTTCATGGGCTATGCTGGACCAGTTGAATGAGCCGTTGGCTATAAGTTAATATGTATGAGTGCATGTTTTCATTTATTTAGGAGTTGTATTATATGTTCATTTCTCTAATTTGTTCAAACCTTGTAATTGTGTACTCCAGGTGTGTAGACCGTCGAGTTATGAACTTCGCGGTGTGGCCGTTAAACTATTAAAATGTTTCTTTTCATTTCAAGTATCTATTGTAAGGCTTGAAGCCTGAA
Organism: Carnegiea gigantea; assembly: GCA_029747015.1. Lineage (NCBI taxonomy): Eukaryota > Viridiplantae > Streptophyta > Magnoliopsida > Caryophyllales > Cactaceae > Carnegiea > Carnegiea gigantea. The sequence goes on along the minus strand of JAKOGI010005133.1, from coordinate 5,853 downwards.
TTTAGTGAGTTGTAGGCGAAACTCTGTCCATTTTGTCCTAGGATTTAAGGGTTTCATTAAGGCACATTAGCATATTTGATGTCAAATACAGTGATGTTTAAAACCCAATGTGGGGATGCCTTTTGCACCTTCCTAAGAGATTACTACATGGCCAAGGTACATATACCCCTCTAGATAGGGAAAATGCCTTATGGGGCTATATCTTTAGGTTGAATCAATATGCGGTGGACATTACATTGAGTATTTATGTCTGTTGATGATAGTTTAGTAGCTTATGGTATGTCACTCGATATTATATGAGTTATATTTAGTATGACAAGTTGTCATGCAAAGGGAACATCTGTTTTTGTCATTAAGCCCTTACTTTGGCAATGCTCCTATTTCATCTAGTGATTGACTTACCTTTTCCCTAGTCCTTAGATTGTTCAAGGTATCATTTCGTGGCTCATAGCACTCACTTGTTCTATAGTAGTTCTTTGTCTAGACTATTTGCTTTAAGGGCCTCATCTAACATCTAAACCATGCCAAGTATCACTTACCTTTTGCGAGAATGCTTTTTCATATAGTATTTCTTGTAATGGTTGTTTGCTTTACTCAAAGATCTGCTTCTATCTAGTATTGTTTAATTTCTCTCTCTATTCCAAGCCCCAAAAGGGCACGTACTTTTTTTTCCCCTGGCATGACCTCTCATGTTCTTGCAAACTCATTGTTAAGTCTGGAATACGGTTTTTTGTTCAATTCTAAATGGTTGTCAATATTCTGATACTATTAACTGTTATCATCTTTTATTCATTCTCCTGAGAGCGTACTCACATTGTATCCTATATCTCTTTTATTCATTGTTGAATACCTATATCTCATTCATTTAGTGTTGAGAGCGTGTTCATGCATATACCTTATGCTCTATTTATGCATAATGATAGGCTCGTATGACTTGCTTTGAATTCATAGTGTGATTCATTTCTCATTGGTATGGGTGACTATTATAATCCTCTTACTCTTCTTATTTTAAACTTTAACTCCCACACATATATCTTACATGCTCATAAGTAAACTCCAGCTTTTTTGTTCAATCTTATTGCTGGACTTGAATTGGTTTCATATGACCAAAGGCACATTTCTAATGTCACGTGTTCAATTTATTTACTTATTCATTGGTACTTTGCTCATCCAATCTATTGATCTATCCATTGCACTTTACCTATCCAATATATTGATCTATTTATCGCACTTGCAATTCTCACACCTATATTTTATATCCTCATAAGTAAACTTCAGTAATCCTTTTTAAATCTTATTGTCCTACTTGACTTGACTCCATATGAGCAAAGGCATGTTCCCGCTGTAGCATATTGAATCCATTTATCTATTCATTAGACCTTGCTTGTTTAAACTATTTGTTTATCCACGGTACCTTGTTTATCCAATCTATTTTCCTATTTATTGTGTTTTGTTTGGCCACTCTCTCGATTGCAATTATCCTATCAATGGTATCTAGAAAGTCACCCTGTTGGAACTCCATTGCTGGCCATCTTGTTTTTAAATCATCAGCTAAACTCGAAGGTAACTGAGCCATCTATCTTCTTGGGCAACTATGTATTAGATCCTCTATAATCAATATTTATAAACCATGATTCTTGTGGTATTGTGGTTCAGAATTCTGGACACACTCATGGTTACCTTTATTCTAACCACCCCATAATAATCTTTCCTTTATTAGCCTTTTCTAGTCTCATTGTTCGTTTCTTTTGTATGCAATGATTCGCTTGGCTAACAATTCCATTGCTCTCATCCCTAATCATGGTCATTTCATCACCTATTATCGACCGAGAGAAGATCCTTGAGTAGTCTGATAAGGGGAGATCATGTGATGCATTAAGAATATCAGATGAGGACTTTTTGATAAAGGCATAGTCTCAAGCACTATTTAATTTTATTGGAGTGAGCTAGAAGAAACATTGAGTATAAGGTCAAAGCTAACCCAAGCAAGCCTTAATTGGGAAAAATTCAAGTGCATATTGAGGTGATACAAGGTCGACAAAAGAATTATGCTGGAAAAACAAGGAAACAACCAAAGTCTCATATGCGATGCAAGCTAAGTACCCATATCTATTTAAGATAAACTTACATGTTTTGGCAAAACTCATAAGTTTTGAGGACGAAACTCTTTAAGGGGGAAATGCTATATTAGCCCGATCCTAAATTATATTTCTTTATTAATGAAGCTATGTTATTAATTTTTCACATTTATTTATCTCATTTAATTATCCCGGTTGGGGGAATTCATTTCGGGCCAAACTTTGCAATTCAAGTTTCATTCACGTAACAATTTTGGGTAAATCGATATTAGAGCAAGGTAAATATGATTCTGTGATCAATTATCTTTCATAATGTCACCAAGATTTAATTTTTAACCCTACAAAATTTGGGCCTAAATACATTTAGTTTGGCCCAATTCATTTGGGCCCGGATTTCGACCTGATTCATTTTGGGCTCAAATTGTGACCCGAAAATTTTGGTGTAAATAAATTATGTTAATCACCATCATTTGCAGTAAACTTTAATTAGCAAATAGCTACTTTATGGGAGTTTAAAAGCTGGCCAAGTGATTTTGGTTCATTTCTAACCAAGCAAAACACACACGCATATCTCTCTTCTTTCTCTCTCTTTTTCAAGCTCAGTAGGCAACCCTAATTTTGTCTCGTTGGATCTTTTTCATTTTGATTTTTGTTTATGTGAATTGAGCATGGATTCTATTCTTTGAATGAAAATAAGAGCTATTTTGATGTTTTTAACTGTTAACTAAGTTTGGAGAATGCCAGGATTTAGGATTATTCATGATTATGCAAGCTTAAGATTGGAAGAATATTTTTCTTGGATTGTTTGTGCTTGATTTAGTGGTTTTAATCTCTAATAATGTCTATGAGGGTATTTTTGGTGATTTTGGATGAGATAAAGAGGAAGTAAGTTGGTTATAAGCTAGGGTTTTGTCAAGTAATGCATAGTTTGAAATATTTTGGCATCAAGCATGTTGTTTGATTATACTTTGATGCAAAATGAATCTTTGATGTGTTCTTTGACTTTAAAAAATGATTTAGTGTGATTTTTGCATAAAAGGGTGCATTATGGAAATTTCCTTGATTGATTTAAAAGTGGTTCATTTTCTCATTTATGCAAGTAAAGGTGATCATAGGTGTGTTTGGAGTCATTTTGTAAAGAGAAGAATTGAAGGACATATGTAAAGATAATTATGGATTATTTTGTGGTAAAATGGTTATGTAAGATGATGAGAAGAACCAAGTATGATTTACCATTCTTAAGGGCTGATTTCAGAGGGAAATCATGTGGAAAACAAGGGGTGAAAGTATGGACAGTAGGCTATGGATAGACCGAAAACAGGGGTCTGTTTACGAGCAAACTGGTACTATTTGGACAGTCAACAAATTATGGCTTTTGTTGGGTACCTAGATCAATGAGTTATCTTTCAAATTCCTTTTAAATCACCTCATTTTGAGTTCTGTGGACAAAGTTATGGGTAGCTTTCTAAGGCTGTGCAAGATAGACCCGAGCCGTGCACAGTTGTGATTAAGCCCAATTTTAAGAATCGTGTTATGGAAGTTGGGTTTTGCACTGTTGATGAAAGTGTCACGGGACTTCTTTTCATATTGGGGTTTTATAGCTCAATTAAAGGCCGGGAGTGAAAGATATGAATTCTCTAATGTGGACCTTGCATTGGTAATAAATTTGATTGTACTTAGAAGCTTATTTGGTTTAGAAAACTAAGTTGTATGGTATGTGCAATGAAATTAAAGAAGTGAGGAGATTAATAACTCAAGATCAGTGTTTTTGGCCCAAACCAGTGCATTTAAAGTTATTCTGAACCTACCACCACTCCAATTACCCTCAAATCTTTGTTACCCATCTAAAAAATATCAAGAATTCGTGATCAATTATAACCATGAAAGTCTTTCTTTTATGATCTCAATTATTCTACCCTGATCAGTTTTACTCCAACATTATTTCACTTTGAGTTAAATTATCCTAATTCATTTAGTTTTCAAATCATGTGGGTAGAACTTATCTTCTATTAAATTATTTGAGTTATGGATGCCTTTTAATGAATTTCTATTACAATCGCAAATTATGAAAGTTAACGTTGTTTACTAATTACATATACCTATAATTATATTTCTTAAACAGAAATCAAGGCCTAGTCTATCATTTCCCATTGTGCATAAGTATTATCAAATGAGATTACATTTTAAAGAGTTCAGCTACGTTCATTACTTGTATCTTTAAAAATCAGCACGTATTTAACAAAATTATAATATTTTGTATGTATATAAACGAATCAGTTTAATCAGTGATTTGTCACATAATTAGTGACCCCATCAATTATCAGTTACAGGGCGTTGCCTTTCAATTACCCACGCGGCTTCAGGCCAGGCCTCCCGATCAACTTCTCAGGTGTACACCTATCCATATATCGTAACAGTATCAAGGGGGTTCACCATTAGATAATAACTAGCAATTGCAGTTTACAATCATCTCATTCACTGTTTTGACTTAAAATGAATCGCAAAGTAAGCGCCCAACCAATTTATGAACTGATCATTTACATATACAGGAATGCATGCACTGAGCTTTAGCTCATAGATCGAAACGTTTTCATGTTTTGTTTTAGGCAAACGCTTAATGGATTGCCCTCATGCTAGCAAGTCAACCGAAAAGTATGCTAGCAAGTCAGCCGAAGAGAATAAGTAAGCAAGGAAAACTTGGATGAATAAACAATGATATACACCATGCGTACTTTGGAGCCGTATTTTGTAATCTTCAGTATATGGAGGGGTAAGCTCTGTGGTGAATTGCATTACTGTAGTGTATGAACCTTATGTTGGTTAATTAGTGAATGCATATGGTTGGAGTTATGCTTACCTCCAGTGCACTAATAGTAAACCTTATCTTTTTGGGACGATGGTAACACCTCGATCATTGGGTTTATCAGTTGTAATTAAGGGAATTAGAATAGCAATTACAAATAGCAAAACAAGCTTAATTATGGGGCGCTACACATACACACGCATTTGTGTGTGTGTGTGCGCGCATATATATATATATATATATATATATATATATATATATATATATATATATATATATATATATATATATATATATCTATATATATATATATATATGTGCATATGTGTGTGTATATATACACATACATATATATATATATATATATATATATATATATACATATACATATATATATATATAAGCATACACACACACACAGATATATATATAATATATATATATATATATATATATATATATATATATGCATACACACACACACAATCACACACATATACACATACACATGCACACATTAATTATAAAATTATAAATACATAAATATTTCTACAGGTACACATACATTTTTTTTTTTTTTTAACATATACCTATATATATATATATATATATGTACATGAGGGTGTATATAGAGATATATTATATATATATATATATATATATAATATAGATAATATAGATATATATATATATGTATATATATACATATATATACATATATAAATATATACAGATATGGACATATGCATATATATATATATATATATATATATATATATATATATATATATATATATATATATATATATATATATATATATATATATATATGCACACATACATATATATATATATATATATATATATATATATATATATATATATATATATATATATATATATATATTTATATATGTTCATAAATATGTGTGTGTGTGTGTGTGTGTGCGTGTTGGGAGTGTGTGTGTGTGT
>JAKOGI010005132.1:15000-16105 GCA_029747015.1 Carnegiea gigantea | reverse complement strand
CAGTTGATGTCTACTGGGGGCAGAGCCAGTAGAGTTATAAGAGCTCTTTATAGGGGAGGTGCTTGGCAAGCAGCTGGGGCAGCAGCAGGGTCAGCGGCAGCCATCGCCCATGCATTGCATGGCATGGCATGATGTCAAAGGCCTTGTTGCCATGGCTTCCTTGCACCGAACCTTGGCGGGCGGATGAGGGACCACCCCGGGGGTCGGGTTTTTCCTCGGGAAGCGTGACTAGCATGAAAATTGTTGGATATCGATCGATGGAGTGCGGGAATCGTTGCTATGCTAGTTCCTACCTTCCGAGGCACCGGTGGGGCTCCTGACGCCCGTCTTCGGTGGCATTCCCTAGGCTTCTAGGATGCCATCACGGGTGGGGGCCTTGCCCCCCCTCACCCGAGAACGGTGATCACCCCCACGTGGGCAGGGTGATTGTCGGTGAATTCCCGCGGCCCACCGTCCCTTCTTTCTTGACCCGGCCCCCTTGCTCCCTGACATCATTTCTGTTGCTCGACCTGCCCCGTCCTGGGGGCGGACGGCGGACGCACTGGCTTGTGGGATTTAAGCGGGGGCGTGTTTCCTTCCACGTGCGGGCTGACCGTCGCAAGCGCGGGGACAGGAGAGGCGACGCGGGATGGGCTTGACGCCCCGGTTGTGAGAAGCCTGTGATCGGTGAGTGAGGGCCTAGACGCTTGAGCTTGTAAGCCCCTCGCGCCCGTGAGGCACTGCCACGAACGGGGTGGAAGGCTTGTCATGAGCCGATCCGTGCGACGACGGCGGGGTTGATCGCTCCGGTGGTGGAAGCCGACGATCGGTGAGTGAGGGCCTAGACGCTTGAGCTTGTAAGCCCCTCGCGCCCTTGAGGCCGAAGTACACGAACGGAGTGGGAGGCCCTTCCCGAGGAGCACTTCCAAGGGCGCGACCTGAGGCCTGCGCGGGGCGGGGAGTGCCCTTCGCATCTGGATTTTGCCGGTGGGGATGCCGTTGCGCCCCTCGTCCCTTGTTTCTTGACATGGCCCCTTGCTCCTTGACATTGCCTTTCTGTTGCTTGACGACCCACCTCCCCCCGTCCCGGGGCGGACGGCGCACGCACTGGCTGTGGGATTTGCGC
>JAKOGI010005132.1:0-5000 GCA_029747015.1 Carnegiea gigantea | reverse complement strand
GCTTGTCCTGAACGCTGGCCGCAGCCTGTGAACGTTGGCCGCTTGTCCTGAACGCTGGCCGCAGCCTGTGAACGCTGGCCGCAGCCTGTAAACGCTGGCCGCTTGTCCTGAACGCTGGCCGCTTGTCCTGAACGCTGGCCGCAGCCTGTGAACGCTGGCCGCTTGTCCTGAACGCTGGCCGCAGACTCTGAACGCTGGCCGCAGCCTGTGAACGCTGGCCGCCTGTCCTGAACGCTGGCCGCAGGCTGTGAACGCTGGCCGCTTGTCCTGAACGCTGGCCGCAGCCTGTGAACGCTGGCCGCTGTCCTGTGAACGCTGGCAGCTGGCCTGTGAACGCTGGCCGCAGGCCGTGACCTGTCCCAGCTGAGTATGAAAAATCGGCACGGTGGATGTCCACTCCGGGCACGGCCACCAAACCTCCTGAAGCTCTCTAGGGGGATGGTCCGGGCGGAGTATGAAAAATAGGCACGGTTGATGTCCACTCCGGTCACGGCCACCAAACCTCCTGAAGCTCTCTAGGGGGATGGCCCGGGCGGAGTATGAAAAATCGGCACGGTTGATGTCCACTCCGGGCACGGCCACGAAAGCTCTTTGTGCTCTTTAGGGGGAAGGTGATTGAGCTAGTGCCCCGCCCCGTCCGCGACCCGAGCAGGATGAACGATGGTGAGTGACACCCCGCCCCCGGCCCCTTGACCCCCCCGCGCGCATTATAATCTTTGACAGGGCGCAGGGCGCAGGGACGCAGGGGCGCGGGGGCGGACTTGACGGACTTGAGCGGACCTTGGGCTGACTGGGCGAAGGAAGGGTCGAGAGCTAGGCCCCGTGGCGTGCCGCGTGCCCCCATATTGGTGCCCCCAGTCCCGAACGTCGATGCCAAGGCATGCCCCCGAGTCCCGGGGAGCGGCCCCGTGCACGGCCGAGGCCTGCCCCCGCGTCCCGCACATCGGCCCCGGGGCATGCCCCCGTGCATCGCCTCTAGAACACCCCCGAAGCAAGGCCAAGGCATGCCCCCCGAGTCCCGCCCATCGCCCCGTGGCAAGGCCAAGGCATGCCCCCGAGTCCCGCACATCGCCCCCGGGCCGTGCCCCCGGGTCCCGAGGAACGCCCCCAAACGGCCCCGGTGCATGCCCAAGGCGTGCCCCCGCGTCCCGAGGATCGGCCCCGGTCCATGCCCAAGGCGTGACCCCCGGGTCCCGAGGAAGGCCCCCGGAACGGCCCCGGGCATGGCCACGGAATGCCCCCGGGTCCCGGCCAACCTCGCCCCGGGGGCGTGCCCCCGACGTCCCGAGGAACGCCCCGTGCATGCCCAAGGCATGGCCACGAGTCACGCAACGCGCCCCGGACCGGCCGGGGGGCGCGGCCAAGGCAACAATGGCCCCGAGTCCGGGGGAACGCCCTCAGAACGGCCCCGGTGCATGGCCCCGCGTCCCGCACATCGCCCCGAAACGGCCCCGGTGCATGCCCAAGGCATGCCCCTGAGTCCCGAGGAAGGCCCCCACAACGGCCCGGTGCATGGCCGAGGCATGCCCCCGGGTCCCGAGGACCGGCCCCGGGGGGCCCCGGGGCATGCCCCCGGGTCCCGAGGGGCGGCCCCGGGGCATGGCCCCGAGGGCGTCCACGCACGCTGCCGGACGGCCACGGCAGCATCCATGCATGCCGGGCAGCGTCCGGGCATGCTGTCGCTGGGTGCCGGGGGCTGCCGGGGGGTGCTGGATGCTGGCCGCAGGCGGTGAACGCTGGCCGCAGCCCTGTGAACGCTGGCCGCTTGTCCTGGACGCTGGCCGCAGGCTGTGAACGCTGGCCGCAGCCTTGTGAACGCTGGCCGCTTGTCCTGAACGCTGGCCGCAGCCTGTGAACGCTGGCCGCAGGCTGTGAACGCTGGCCGCAGCCCTGTGAACGCGGGCCGCTTGTCCTGAACGCTGGCCGCAGCCTGTGAACGCTGGCCGCAGCCTGTGAACGCTGGCCGCTTGTCCTGAACGCTGGCCGCAGCCTTGGAACGCTGGCCGCAGCCTGTGAACGCTGGCCGCTTGTCCTGAACGCTGGCCGCAGCCTGTGAACGCTGGCCGCTTGTCCTGAACGCTGGCCGCAGCCCCTGAACGCTGGCCGCAGCCTGTGAACGCTGGCCGCTTGTCCTGAACGCTGGCCGCAGCCTGTGAACGCTGGCCGCTTGTCCTGGACGCTGGGCGCAGCCCCTGGACGCTGGGCGCAGCCCCTGGACGCTGGGCGCAGGGCCCTGAACGCTGGCCGCAGCCCCGCGAACGCCCGAAAGCCGTCCCGAGAAAAAATCCCCGTATTTTTGTCGTGCGTTTTTCCCCAAATTTTGTCCACCCCTTCCCCACGATTTTTAGAGGATTTACAAGCTATGTCCCGCATTTTTCTGATTTTTCTCCGATTTTTAGGATTTTTTTTCGTTTTCGACTTTAAAAAATCATAAAAAATAGCTCGGGTGTCCGAAAAATTCCGAAAAAATATTTTTTAGTAATTTCCCATCATGATCTTTCCAATGGTACCATTGGTTGCTGCTGAAACATTCTAAATCTTCAAAAAACCCCAGTATGATTTTTCGTCACAGTTGATGTCTACTGGGGGCAGAGCCATTAGAGTTATAAGAGCTCTTTATAGGGGAGGTGCTTGGCAAGCAGCTGGGGCAGCAGCAGGGTCAGCGGCAGCCATCGCCCATGCGTGGCATGGCATGGCATGATGTCAAAGGCCTTGTTGCCATGGCTTCCTTGCACCGAACCTTGGCGGGCGGATGAGGGACCACCCCGGGGGTCGGGTTTTGCCCCGGGAAGCGTGACTAGCATGAAAATTGTTGGATATCGATCGATGGAGTGCGGGAATCGTTGCTATGCTAGGTCCTACCTTCCGAGGCACCGGTGGTGCTCCTGACGCCCGTCTTCGGTGGCATTCCCTAGGCTTCTAGGATGCCATCACGGGTGGGTGCCTTGCCCCCCCTCACCCGAGAACGGTGATCACCCCCACGTGGGCAGGGGTGATTGTCGGTGAATTCCCGCGGCCCACCGTCCCTTCTTTCTTGACCAGGCCCCCTTGCTCCCTGACATCATTTCTGTTGCTCGACATGCCCCGTCCTGGGGGCGGACGGCGGACGCACTGGCTTGTGGGATTTAAGCGGGGGCGTGTTTCCTTCCACGTGCGGGCTGACCGTCGCAAGCGCATGGGTGACAGGAGAGGCGGAGCGGATGGGCTGGACGCCCCGGTTGTGAGAAGCCTGTGATCGGTGAGTGAGGGCCTAGACGCTGAGCTTGTAAGCCCCTCGCGCCCGTGAGGCACTGCCACGAACGGGGTGGAAGGCTTGTCTTGAGGAGCCGATCCGTGCGACGACGGCGGGGTTGATCGCTCCGGTAGGGGAAGCCGACGATCGGTGAGTGAGGGCCTAGACGCTTGAGCTTGTAAGCCCCTCGCGCCCGTGAGGCCGAAGTACACGAACGGAGTGGGAGGCCCTTCCCGAGGAGCACTTCCAAGGGCGCGACCTGAGGCCTGGGCGGGGCGGGGAGTGCCCTTCGCATCGGGATTTTGCCGGTGGGGATGCCGTTGCGCCCCTCGTCCCTTGTTTCTTGACATGGCCCCTTGCCCCTTGACATTGCCTTTCTGTTGCTTGACGACCCACCTCCCCCCGTCCCGGGGCGGACGGCGGACGCACTGGCTGTGGGATTTGCGCGGAGTCGTGTTGCCTTCCACGTGCGGGCTGACTGTCGCAAGCGCGGTGACAGGAGAGGCGACGCGGGATGGGCTGGACGCCCCGGTTGTGAGAAGCCTGTGATCGGTGAGTGAGGGCCTAGACGCTTGAGCTTGTAAGCCCCTGGCGCCCGTGAGGCACTGCCACGAACGGGGTGGAAGGCTTGTCTTGAGGAGCCGATCCGTGCGACGACGGCGGGGTTGATCGCTCCGGTGGTGGAAGCCGACGATCGGTGAGTGAGGGCCTAGACGCTTGAGCTTGTAAGCCCATCGCGCCCGTGAGGCCGAAGTACACGAACGGAGTGGGAGGCCCTTCCCGAGGAGCACTTCCTAGGGCGCGACATGAGGCCTGCGCGGGGCGGGGAGTGCCCTTTGCATCGGGATTATGCCGGTGGGAATGCAGTTGTGCCGCGGGGTGGGGGGTCACCTCCCCTCCTCAAAATCCAACCCGATTTCCTTCGAGATCCCCCCGAAAACCCCTTGTTCACACCACCTTCCTTCCCCTCCCGAAACCCCTTGTCCCCCCCAGCTTACTTCCCCCTCTCGCCCCACTCCACTTGAAAGCACCCTGACAACCCTCCCCTCGTCCCGAGGCGGACGCGCTGGCTGTGGCATTTACGCGGAGGCGTGTTGCCTACCACGTGCGGGCTGACTGTCGCAAGCGAGGTGACAGGTGAGGCGATGCGGGATGGGCCGGAAGCCCCGGTAGTGGAAGACGACGATCGGTGAGTGAGGGCCTAGACGCTTGAGCTTGTAAGCCCCTCGCGCCCGTGAGGCCGAAGTACACGAACGGGGTCGAAGGCTTGTCTCGAGGAACCGATCCGTGTGACGACGGCGGGGTTGATCGCTCCGGTAGTGGAAGCCGATGATCGGTGAGTGAGGGCCTAGATGCTTGAGCTTGTATACCCCTCGCGCCCGTGAGGCCGAAGTACACGAACGGAGTGGGAGGCCCTTCCCGAGGAGCACTTCTGAGGGCGCAACATGAGGCCTGCGCGGGGCGGGGAATGCCCTTTGCATCGGGATTTTGCCGGTGGGAATGTCGTCGTGCCGAGGGGCGGGGGTGACCTCTCCTCCTCCAAATTCGACCCGATTTCCATCGAGATCCCCCCGAAAACCCCGTGTTCACACCCACTTGAAAGCAGCCTGACAGCCCTCCACTTCAAAGCACCTTGACAACTAATCCCCCCATTTGTCGCCCCCTCCTTCCTCAAGTCCCTCGGTACGAATATGTCGGTTGGCTACGGTTACCCTTCGCGTCCAGCGGTGCTCGTCGGGCTTCGCCTTGCTATTTCCGTTCGTCTATG
>JAKOGI010005131.1:0-16115 GCA_029747015.1 Carnegiea gigantea | reverse complement strand
TATATATATATATATATGTATGTATGTATGTATATATGTGTATGTATATGTATATATATGCACGTATGTATGTATGAATGATGGATACACGGTCAAACTCAACTCACACTCAAAGGGGAATGCAAGTTAGCTTAAACAAGCTGAATTCTAAGCTTGTATTTTAGTGAATCCGAAAGCAATGAAGGGTGAAAGGTAAGATCGAAACTTAAATCTTAGATACAGAAACGCTACCTAATTAAGAGTTAAGACTCTCTAGAATACCACGTAACGCAACCTAAGCTAGGATAAGCAAGTTAAGTATTCAGTTTGGTTTAAGGAGCAAGGCTCACCTTCTCATTGAATTAACCAATCTGATTACAAAATGATCCTTTTGCTGCCGTTTTGCATGTCCCCTATGGCTACCTAGAAGGATTAGAGGTTTCTTCATGCTTAGGAAACCTCTAACTATGCTTAAAACTAGCTTACATGCTGTTTAAGTACAAAGTATATTTAACTAAGCTAATTACAAGGAATAAGTCCAGCAAAGCAAAAGATTAAATCCTAAACTTATCCCTAAGCTCCTCAATTATCCTTAAGAAGGCTGGTTGCACATGAAGGAGAGAGGAAAAGGCTGTTGGGACAAGTGCTTTTCGGCTAGCTAATCCGTGCATCCTTGCCTTTCTTCTCTTAATTCCCATTGGTAGTGCATTTGGTTAGGATGAAAAGGACATATGATTTGTTTCTAACTGCTTTTAACCACTAATAATGCTAATAGGTCTTGATTGGAAGGCAAAAAGAGGGAGCAACCACTGTGGCAACCAATCAGGTGCAAAAGAGCCATTTCTGCCCGATATTGTGCAATTGATTTCATTGGCTTGCAAATGATTTAAGCCTGACATCTTGCTTGGGGGGAAACCGTAGGATGTATACAAACCCCATATTAAGAAATTAGGAATCAATTTTAGATGGCCTAAAACTTCAGATAAGCAAAAATAGGCCCAATTCAGCACGGTTTGCAAAATGGCCTTGGTTCCTCATTATGCTCCTTATTTAACTTGATTTTCTTGGCTGGACCAGATAGCTAACATCTTGGGCAACCTGAATGTGCAAAAATATTGGACTTCAACCTCAAGGAGGCCTAAGTAATCATGAACAAAAAATCAGAGTTGTAAACTGGCTTGAACCCGAATGCTTGTGTTTGAGTCCCTTGCAAAATATGAGACATTCTTTGTACTTTGGCTGATGAATAGAGGCTTTCTTGACTAATCTGAGTGTCAACATTAGGCTGGCTTGATGGGACTCCATCGATGTATATATGTATGTGTGTGTGTGTGTATGTGTGTGTGTGTGTGTGTGTGTGTGTGTGTGTGTGTGTACATATGTGTGTGTGTGTGTGTGTGCGTGCAGGGTAGATCTGTCAGTTTGGGCAGGCGGGTTAAATACATGTTAGGTGTGTTTCGGCTCGACCCAGCAGGATTGGTGCGTTTTTCATACGAGTTATTTCTTTTTTGCCAAAATAAAAAAATCAGCATATTTGTTGCTTAAAATAATCCACTTTAATGAAAAAACATTGTAATTGTATTTTTTTAAAAGAATATGAAAAAATATTCAAACTATTCATTATAATATATGAACGTCATATACGGGTAGCCAAAGAGTCAAGTTCCATTTGGACAGGTAAGTCACCCTATGTATTAAAATAAGGTTAACAATAGGTCCGATCATTTATAAGCTAACTCGTCTAAGGCATATTAATGGGTTGGGGTGCTTTGGCCTACTAATAACACATGTAATAATTCAATCTGTTTGTTAACTATCTTACCATTACCTAATAAGATGCACTTTATTGGTGGGCTAATCCTAATACGAACACAGGTCAACCCATTACACAACATTAGCATCATAGTTCGAGGTTAAATAGAATGGAAACCAAATAAAAAGATATTCCAAAAGACTATAAGGTATTGCAATTTTCTTTTAATTATAATGTCAAATTTTATATCTTTACATAGTAATATTATTTAAAATATGGTAAGACATATTGATTTCAGTAAAAATATAGCAGTGTGACTTTCGCATTTTAATGTTTGTCTTATTCTAAATTGATTTTCTGAAGGCTATATACACGTTATTGCTTGCTCATATTTAAAGTTGTCTTACTTATAAGTTGCATATGATGTTATTTTATGATAAAGAAGTTTGCAAAGAAAAGATACTATTATTTATTTTACAAAGTGATGCAATGACTATGTAACATCTCTCTAAAAAACTCGACATAACGAATAACCATTACTATTAAGAAGGTTAAAATTAAAGAAAAATCGAAAGCTAAGGATATAACGTTCGGGTTAAGCAGGCAGGTTCACATTCAGGTCGGGTTTAACCCGCTAATCTACGAGTATTTTGGTTCAGTTTATTTCGGGTTCGGATTGAGAAAATCGTGTTCAAAACCCAAAATTTCAAGCATGTCCGGGTTGGATTTTCGAGTCAAGTGAGGTAGCATACTTATACGGGCATTGCTCTGGTAGGATAAAGTTTTGTGTAGGATGAGTAGGATAAGGTTTTGTACACACACACACATGAATATATATATATATATATATATATATATATATATATATGTTTATATATATAATATATATAGTATAGATATATAATAACACCTATATATATATATATATATATATATAAATATATAGATACATATCTATTATATATATGTATTAGCTATATATTATATATCATCATATATATATATATATATAGATAGATAGATAGATAGATAGATAGATATATATGGGGCTACTCTGATAGGATAAGGTTTTGTGTAGGATAAATAGGATGACGAGATTAATAGATCTAATTTTAATGATTATCATATTGATATTTGGAGATCTATATAACTTAGACATATTTATAAAGGTCTACTTAAATAGTATTTTGATTACCAAACATAATTATGGTGATTCGTATAGCTAGATTGATTGATCACCTTATCATACACAAAATCGCATCTTATTTGAGCAGCTTCCTGATATACACACGAACACACACACACACACACACACACACAAAGATATATATCTACATATATACATATACTTATGTGTGTGTGTGTGTGTGTGTGTGTGTGTGTGTGTGTGTGTGTGTGTGTGTGTGTGCGCTTGTATGTATGTATGTGTATGTGTGTGTGTGTGTGTGCGCGCACACAGACATGTGTATATGTATATATATCTTCAAATGTCACAACCTGAATATAATCCATGCTAATTACCTCAGTTAATTTTAGTTTAAAGTTGAGCGCTCCATTTCGATTCGAGATTTGAAATATTTATGCTATTGCAGGCCAAAATGACAAGGTGACCTCGAAACAAGATTTAGCCATGCTTTTTAGCGATTGTTTGCTTCTGTAGATTGAATGGAAAAATCAAAATAAACAAAACATAGAAACATCTAAAGATTTTTAAAAAAACATCTAAAGATTTTTTTGCAAAATATCTAAAGACTTTTAGAGAAAATATATGAGATTTTTGGCAAAAATATATGAGATTTTTAGAGAAAATATCTAAGATTTTTTTATAGGGGAAGTCTTATATAAACCACACTCCATTCTTTTCTGCACACCCCTCTCTTTGTTCCATGCAAAGAGGGCCGCCGCCTGGCCTCCTCCTTGTCTCTTTCTTGCTTCTTTCACCTAATTCAAAAAAGACCACGTTTATCGTCTTCAAGTTATAAACAATTACTTTAACAACAAAGAGATATATCTTCTAGGTCTGTTTACTACCTGTACTTTTTGAAAATTCACATATTTTTATATATCAAAATCTCAAAATGTATAGTTATTCGATGGATTATTTTCAAGCATTATTTTATCACATAATCAAGTGGATCCACCAGTTATCAATTATCAGGGCTGATGCTTTTTAGTTCACCCACATGGCATCTGGTCAAGCTACTCGATCGGTTTAACACATGCACACCTATCTCAACGATTGTCTCAGTTGTGATTAGGGGGTTCCACTTTCAAATAATATTCATCAAAGTAGTTTCATTTATATTCTCTTCCTCTCTTGTTTTCGAACTAAAATGAATTGAAATGCGACATCTCACTGAAAAATGAATTTCTATCTTTACACACTACTAAAAAGTGGTCCAAATTTTGACCCTTATGCACCGACCCTTATTGCATGAGTCGATATTAATTTTTCTAAAATTGAGGAATGTCGACGCTTTTAGTGGTTGAAAGCTATGGAGTCTATTAAAAGAGTTAAGATAAGAGACATGGAAACCCGCGCCCAAATTTTAGGCATCCGCTGAACAAAACTTAATTTACAGATGAAAAGTACTCGAAACACTTTAGCTTCAACTTGTGCCCGGGAATTGAGTCGAAAAAACCCTAGAGCCTGATCTACCTCTCGCATTCGCCAGAACCACGCACGCTTACTCGGTGAATTTAGCTTGCCCCCAGAACCCAGAACCCTAACTGTTGATCGATTTCGCCCAGCACTGTTAGTCTCGATCAATTTTTCCCAGAATCATCACTCCCAATCTCTCCTGGAACTCGGTTTGTCTTTTCCAGCTGGTAAGTCGCTGAACTTCAACTCATTTTGTTGAGGTTTGTGGGTTTTTTTTAAAAAAATTTTGGGTTTCTGGAATGGTATTTGGTATTGATTGTTTGATATTTTCAACAATTTGGGCGTTAACAAGGAGATCGAATGTTCGTGCCCTGCAGCCTGCTATTTTCCTTGCTGAGGAATTTCTGGAAAGGAATTTGGTGAAGAAATTTGCTCAGGAATCAACAATTTGGTGTTGATTCTAGGAAGGTACTTGGTGAAGAAATTGAAGCCTACCAAGAGCAAGACTAAGGCTGACGCAAGGTGAGTGGGAATTTCTTTGCTCAGTCTGTGTATGTCTCCTTCTACGCAAGTTACTTATGCTATTCTGAAGTGACCATTTGAGCAGCTTGGGATTTTCATGCTTCTTGTGTTGGTTTGATTGCTAAGTTCAGTCACTTTTCTCATCTTAGACTTCAGGTTTCTTGTGTCGGTAATTGAACCACTACAACAGTAGCTTGAACCAAGTTGAACCCAGTAACAGAGTCAACTCTTAAAACTAATTTTCTTGCAATATGAAGCAATGTCAGCCATAGGAGCAACAGTCCAGATAGGCATTCCTATAAGATAGGTTTCATTAACCTGTTCAACCCAAAGACAGTGCTTATCAAGGGCTATACCCAGCGGGCTATACTAAGCAAGAGATGAGAAACTAGCAAGAACAGGATGAAAGAAAGAAAATAAAGTGAAAAGATTGAGCACAACAGCCCATTTGACTGAGAAAAGTGCATAGTAAAAGGGAAGGTAAAAAAATACACTGCTAATGAAACTATGCACGAGCATACAGAATCTATTATTCCAAATGAATGACAGACATATGCATGAATTATTCAGGTAAGCAGTGAAAGTATTTAGTGAATGCGCAACTTTTTCTGCACTCATATGAATACAAAGTAATTTTTTAATTTGTTAAGACGAAGAATTTTAAGCTGCTGGTTGTGATAAGCTTCAAAATTTTGTTCTCTGCATTCTTATGCAGATTCAGTACTTTAATTTCTATTATCTTCCAGCTGTTGGGTTGCATTCGTTTATAGTTGGTTTGGTTTGGTGTAGTAGTGGTCAAGGTGAAGTTACGTGGTTGAAGAGTGACTCAAATCTTTTTGAATGGCGTGACTATATATGCCTTGTATCAAAATATTTTTAAGTGTATTACCATGATAAAAAACAACACATTATATAATTTAAAAATGTCAAATTTTTAATAGTTAGACTTGATTATGAATTGTAGAATTCTAGTATTCATCGGTTATGTCGACAGATACAAAATGACATACTAATGAAACCAACTCTATCCATGAAAGCATATAATATGCGAAATTTTCTAGTTGTAAAAAATAACGGATAAACAAATTTAACTTCTACCATATTTGCATCCTCCTCCCTGGTTTTGCTACCCGCTCGCATCTCAACAGTCCGATTCTATTTATCAGAAAGTATGAATTTCTTCAAATACTTATTACTTGCTGCTGTACTTTCTGTTGCCTTCTCTGAGTTGTCTCTGTTCAAGGCTGGCATTCCAGTGTCTATATTTCTTGATTATTTTAAGTATTCAGACTTTAGAGGTTGCTCGATTTTGTGACATTTAACTAGAACACAGTTGACTAAATCATTTAGCCCATTTCGTGCGTTCTCCTAGTTGTGCACTGTATCCTCTAAGTCTGAAATGTCAGCATATATTCATGAGTTATTATAAGAGGATTAACAAAGGAAGTGTTGAAAACGTTGAGAGAGGACTGTATGCTAAAGGGATGCTATTCTCAAACTTATATGTATGCTTGAGTTTAATGGTTTTTGTGACTCCTGAACACTAGTGGTTAATCTATGCTTTTGGTTCTCTGTGTTTCAATAAGAATTTGTGATAGCAATGCATGCCCCCTCCAAAAAAAAACCAGTTCTTATTTGTGTGCTTTCCTTTACCCCTTTTCAGTGCACTATCATTGCATGTTCTTGTGTATTCTTGAGTTTTTGTCTTGTTTGCCCACAAACTTCATGCAGTACTGTTCCTTGCCAAGAAAATTTTCTTGTATTACTGTTATAACCAGGATATTTACATGTTATGGTCTGTCATCCAATGCCTATGATAAATTCATTCTTTTCACAATCTAAACCATGAATGCATTGATTTTTACTCATTTGTGATGTCGTCTCTATAAGTTTTATGTTTTCACAGGGTGCATTTTGGTGGGATCAACTTGTTGGACCTACATCCATTTTAAAATAAAATTCCAAGTGGAGTGTTTTTGAGGATGACGTTCTCCTTTTCATCTTGTTTCCTTGTTCAGTGATTCCTTTACTGTGACGATTTCATTATTGTTTTTATTTTGGAAGGGGGTGGGCGGTTCCTCTTGTTGTACTTATAATTTGGCATATCACTGTTTTTGATTCTTTTGCTACGTTGTCATTGGGATGATTTGTTTGTTTCCTCTTTGTTTACTTTGGAAAGCCACCTAAGTTACTTAAGCCAATTTGCACTTCTACATCACAGAAACTTGACTTCAAATTTTGAGTCTTTTTTTTAATTCTCCTGACGTTAGTTCTGTCTCTTATTAGCCCTTCTTGTGTAACCTGATTGTCCTTGAATTTTTAGGGCTGCTCCTTACATAATAGTTCTATTTTTATTATCATAAAATGAAGCATCTAAGATATTATACTAAATTATTTCTTATTTGTAGAAATGGACTCAAGTTGGATAGAATTACCAAATGATCATCCTGATTACCTTGATGGTGCCGTCAAATTTATTAAGCTTGCTAAGAAAAATCTCGTAGAAGGAAGAACTCGATGTCCATGTAGGAGATGCAAAGTGGATAAATGGTTACCTATAGAAGAAGTGGAGCAACATATTTTATTCAAAGGTTTCCATAAGGACTATAAACATTTTATTTTTCATGGTAAAGGGGACATTCTTGATCATGTAAAATATAGAGGAAGCACAAGTCGAGAAATAAATATTGACCCGCCAAATTTCACTAGTAGAGATGATATGGAAGGTTTGTTGAGAGCAACTTTTGGGGTTGATATGCCTAGGTGTAAGGATGACGTTCTTCATGATGTGGTTGATGAGCCACTTGATGAAGAAGTTGAACCTTTTCTCATAAATGGTGACCAAATTTCCTCAGAACAATTTTACGAATCAATAAATCCTCCATTGGATGATGAAGAAAAAGTGAACTATCAGAGGCTACTGGATGCATCCAATGAGGCACTTTATGATGGGTGTACGACCTTTTCAAAATTATCTTTCCTCCTACGCTTGTTTCATATGAAATGTATGTTTCATTGGTCAGCTGAGTCTTTCACGATGTTGATGAAACTTTTAGGAGATGCATTCCCTCAAATCATGGAGTTTCCCTCCTCTTATTATGAAGCTACGAAAATGATCAATAACTTGGGCCTTGGATATGAAAAGATTGATGCTTGTCCTAATGATTGCATTCTATATTGGGGTGAGTTATTAGAAAAAGATAGTTGTCATGTTTGTAGTGTTTCAAGATGGAAGACAGTAAAAGGCGATGAAGGTAAGACATGTGAAGGAAGTTCAAATACTAAGGTAGGAGAGCCGGCTAAGGTGATGCGTTACTTCCCTCTAATCCCTAGATTGAGGAGGATTTACATGTCATCTAAGTCGGCTGAACAAATGAGATGGCACGATAGGGTTCGTGTGAAAGATGGAAAGTTAAGACATCCAGCTGATGCTATTGCATGGAAGGAATTTGATGCCTTATATCCTGACTTTGCTTCTGATCCCTGCAATATTAGACTTGCCCTTGCTGGTGATGGCTTTAATCCATATCGTCTTATGAATACGACCTACAGTACATGGCCTGTGGTGTTAATCCCTTATAATTTGCCTCCATGGGTATGTATGAAGCCATCATCATTTATTCTTTCACTTATTATTCCTGGAAAATCAAGTCTTGGAATCAATATTGATGTATTCTTGCAACCACTAATACATGAGTTGAAATTGCTGTGGGATGGTGTTGTTGTTTTTGATGCTTATAGCAATGAATACTTCAATATGCGAGTAGTTCTAAGATGCACCATCAATGATTTTCTGCTTATGCTATGTTGTCCGGTTGGAGTACCAAGGGCTATAAAGCATGGCCTTCATGTGTTGATTCCACACATTCATATATGTTTGGTGGTAAAATTTGTTACTTAGGCCATCAAAGATGGCTACCTCATAATCATCCTTATCGTTCTCAAGGTCATTTATTTGATGGGACAGAGGAATTTGGGGATGCTCCAGTTGTTGTAGATGGGATTGAAATTTCAGTGCAACAAGATGGAGTTGGTTATGTATATGGAAAGTCTAAAAAGGCTTCAAAAAAGAAGAGAGGAAGACGGCAAGCGGGTTCATCTACTTGTGAAATTGGGGACGATTGTGATAAGGACTATGATGATAATGCTACTGATGATATCCTTTGGACTAAAAGAAGCATTTTTTTTGAGTTACCCTACTAGAAGCTTAATCGATTAAGACACAATTTGGACGTCATGCACATTGAGAAGAATGTGTGTGATAATTCATTGGGAACCCTTTTGAATGTGGATAAGAAAACTAGAGACGATGCGAATGTAAGAAAAGGGCTTGGAGAGATAGGGATAAAGCCTCACCTTTGGCTTCAACCTCGACCTGGTCGAGATCCAGTTATGCCTCCAGCTCCATATTCCATGTCTTTGGAGGAGAAAGAAAGATTCTTAAAAGTTCTATAAAAGCTTAGAGTTCCGGAGGGATATGGGTCTAACATCTCTAGATGTGTTAATTTGAAACAACGAAAACTCTTAAATCTTACGAGTCATGACAATCATGTTTTAATGCAAGATATTCTTCCTGTAGCTTTACAAGCATCACATGCCACGGAAGTGATTGACCTACTCTCTGATCTGTGTTCATTTTTCAAGTATGTGTGCTCACCTACCCTTGACATGGATGAACTAGAGCACATTCAATCAAGGCTTATTCTTACTCTTTGTGAGCTGGAAAAAGAATTTCCTCCAACTTTTTTCACGGTCATGGTCCATCTTATAATTCATTTGGTAGATGAAGTTAAACTTGGAGGTCCTGTTCATTATAGATGGATGTACTCTATTGAAAGGTGATAATTTTAAACCCTTTTTTTGGTTTTTCTCTCTTTTTCATTAATATTTTATTGTATTATTTATTAGAACTTCTTGAATAAGGTACTTGGCCCATTTGAAATCTCATGTCACTAATAAAGCCCAGCCTGAAGGATCCATGGCTGAAGGGTACATTCTTGAGGAGACTATCACCTTTTGTTTAACTTTTTGGAAGGGGTTGAGACCATATTTTGTAGGAGCAAGAGGAATGATGATTATAATGTTAATATGAGTACCTACTTGTTTAACTCTGGTGGCCGAGTGGTTGGGATAGAGAGGACTCGTCGTCTTGATGACAAGAGCTTAAGGCAGGCACATCGCTATGTACTGCTTCATTCAGATGATACGAAAGAACTTATTGAGTAAGTATCATCTATGCACCATGATGCTCCACTAATTGGGTTTCCATTTTTGGTGATGAAATTAAATGAGGAAACCCCTTTTGCTAATTATGTTAGGGAATTCTTAAATGAAAGAGCAGCTTCTAATCGATGCTCTTCAGTCACTGCGAATGACACTCTTCGAAGTGATTGGATAATTAATGAATTAGATGGCTGGCTGCAAAATTAGGTTATCTTTCTATGTTCAAGAATGTATGCCATGAATTTGTATATATAATGTGCTTATGTAACTAATTTTATATAACTAAATGTTTTCGTATTATAGGTGGAGTACATTGATGTGAGCACGCTAGAAGGAGAATTGAGAAAAGCTTTAGCCGGTGGTTTAAACCCTGTAGCTAAAAGCGTTAAAAGCTTCATAGTTAATGGCTACAAATTCCAAACAGTTCATCGTGAGCATTACCGAAAGACACAAAATTCAGGGGTTATGGTTGAAGCTGATGGCCAAGCTTACTATAGAAGACTGATGGACATCTATGAATTAGATTATTATGGGGCATATAAAGTTGTGGTTTTCCGTTGTGATTGGGTAGACATAAATAGGGGTTTGAAAACTTTTAGAAATGGCCATGCTTGTGCGACCTTCTCAAAGCTCATTCATACCGGTCGATATTTACATGATGATCCATTTGTCTTCTCATCTCAAGCAAAGCAAGTTTTCTACGTTAAAGATGAGAAACAAAAAGGATGGTTGCATGTTATTAAAACCAAGCCCAGAGACATTTTTGATTTAGGCGAGGATGTCTCGCAGGCTTTTTAGTGTGTAGTATATGATCATTGTGTGTCAAGCATTATTTTGGTATGGAACAATGCTATCTCTTTCCTATTTTGTTGTTGGATTACTTATCTATCTTTAATTTATGTTTCCCATGTTTGATGAGTGTGGTTATTTATTCTTGATGTTATATCTCAGTCTATGGCTTGGGTTAAGTTAGTTTTATCAACTGCTGGATATTTTAATATTATGCTCGACATTAAATCAGGTACTATTACATCTATTGCCATGACTTGATATTATATATGTAGTTAATGACTTGAATTTACGTATGTAGTTGTACACAGTTGGTTTTATCAACTAATGTATCTCCTATCACTGATCCGGGTAAATGTCTTTGCAACTCTTTATTGTCAGGTATTGAGTACAAAGTGAGGCATAAAGGATGAGTTACAGGAGCAAAAGAACACTCAATGTACTCGGTGCCAAATCATCCACAGCAGCAGCACAATCACTTGGTCATCCCACCTCCAATGCTGCACCTGCACAACCAGCAGAACGGGCTTCCTCCTTGAAAGCATCAGAATCGCTACTGCAGTAGCAGCAGCGACCTGTACTAGGCCCGACTTCTAGTGGAGTCCTGCGGCCACCCATACAGCCCCTTCGGCCACCCACTGGAGTCCTATGGCCACCCACACAACCCCTTCGGCTACCCACTGTTGTGGCTGGAGCATCAGCTGAAGCTCGTGGATGTTCTGGATAGATACTTCCCCCACCTGGTACTGGAGCTGGAGCTTCAAAGCTAATTGTGCAGCAGCGACCAATTGGACTGAGTAGATCTACTGGAGCATCAAAACCACTTCCGCAGCAGCTTCTTCAGCCTACTCCATCAAGTGGAGCATCGCAATTGCCTTTGTAACCATCTACCAAAAAATCTGTTCAGCATGCAACATCAACTCGGGCTTCAATTGAAGTGCCACGACGATCTGGACAACTACCTCCCCCACCTAGTACATCTATTAAAGCTTCAAAACCAATAGTTCAGCAGTTGACTAGATGCACCGCAAGATCAAAACTAGTTGTGCAGCAACTTCTTCGGCCTACTTCTGTAAATAGAGGATTAGGTATATTTACTTTATCAATTAATCAAAACATTTTTTGATAGGTTTTCAATGATTTAGCTTTCTTTCAATGTAATATTTTGGTATTTGTCTCACTGTTGTACATGCATTATTTTTACTTTTAGCATCTCAGCCATGCCTCCAGCTGCAACCTACTGCCTCCATTGCTGCATTACAGCCTGTACGTACGTCGACTTCCCTAAATGGAGCAACACAACCCTTGATTCGCCCATCTACTATAAAATTTGGTCCTTTTCAGCCGTCCGCTACAGGATCGAATCTACCTTGTCTGCCCCCTTCTCTTGTTGGAACCTCACAAGTAAATCCCTCAACTATAGGATTGAATCAACCTTCTCAGCCCCCTCCTGTTAGTGGAACTTCCCAAGTAAATCCCTCAAATAGGTCATTACCGTTACACAACCAATCCCACTCGGCTACTGTTAAAGTTGCTAGAGGCGCAACAGGACAAGAAGTGCATCAAGAAATAGGCTCCACTAGCCAAGCAAGTAGAGAATCTCCCTCAAATGGTAATAATGATCATGAAGACTTAGCAAGGAGTTCTCAAAGTCAGTCTAATGACAAAGGAAAAGGTCATGTTGGAGGGAAACAAAAGAAGTCATCTACATCCAAAAGCACCAGATCTTCTCAATCATCTTGGAAAGACAACATATAGTTTGATGCAAAAGAAGAAGTGCTAACCATTGGTAAACAATAACTTTGGTTTGTTGAACATATATTCAAACTGTCTTTTGGCCTACTAATCAAAAATGTTTTTGAAAGATATTTTCAACCTATTTTTTTGGCATGCAAATCAAAACTGTTTTTGAAAGTATTTTCTGACTATTATTAACCCGGCTAATCAAAACACCCTTTCCCACCTTCCTCTTTCGAGCTCCCTTGTGCATCTGGCTGGTGGTACTGCTCCTTTCTTCTGCTCTCTGCTGCTTTCAGCGCAAACCCTAGACTCTGCAAGACAAGGTAAGTGCTTCTACTCCTTTCTCCTTTCAATTTTCCGTCTTCCTCCTCTTCATCCTCCTCCTTCTCTGAGTCTCGATTGCCATGGACATGGTTTCGAGCTTTCCTTTTTTTTTGGGCGTGAATTGGTGACAGACTCGCCCCTGCTACAATGCCAGAGCCAGACTCCTCTTCTTCTCTTCTTTTTGCTTCTTTCTCTATCTGAATTCTCGAATTCCCCCAGCGAATGACATGGTTGGGATTCTATTATTTAGTTGGGGTAAATAAGTGAGCAAGTGCTGTGTCTAATAATTCCATGGGCCAGCCAGGCAGGGCACTTCAATTTAATTAAAATGACATAGAGGTGCTTTAATGTTATCTTAAAGTAGTGTTTAAAATCATTGAGTGGGATTGAATTCCTCGGGCTTTTTAAATGTAAGATCATAATTGATGTCTTCTAACTGGTATTCTTTTTAACAGATGATCAAGGGAACGAGGAGGTGATAAAAGGATCAATTCTTCCTCGAGATGTTATGAATTACAAGCAAGGGGTGAGATTTTGTGTGGCATTTAACAACTACAACCAACCTATTAGAAAGGGAGGCTACATTTTCGTGAGGTTTCTTGGCTACATTGCAAGACTAGAGAGATTTTGCCCTATCGAGACGATTAGCTGGCACAAATTGAACAAAACATATAAAGCCGACATAATTGAAATGGTTCGAGTAAGGTTTTTTTTATATCTAATTTAAACTTCTATTTATCTAAAGTTTAGATTAGTCATGTTCATTCATTCTTAATTTCTGACTTATAAATGATGTACAGTCCAAGTTCGTGTATCCAGCAGATAAGTGCTTTGATAAACGTGTCCTTAAACATGTTGCTAAACATTTCAAGCAATATAAACATAGTTTGAAGAAAGACTACTTCAAACCTGAACAGAAAACAAAAGAGACCATGTATGAGCTTGTTCCTAAAGAGCACTCTCGTGATGGGTGGATGCGATTGGTTGACTATTGGTGTTCAAAGGAATATGAGGTATATATATCTAACAATAATTACAGTTATATAATTGCATATACCTTGAACCTCAATATTTGTTGTTTTTTTTCCTTTAACCTCCTTATTTACTTATTCTTTTTCCTTGTATTAACGAGGTATTTTTTTTCTTTAACCTCTATATTTGCCTATTCTTTTTCCTTGTGTAAACGACACTTACAGACTTGCTTATACCTTGAAGTTTTTTCATTTTTTATTTTTTTATCTATAGACTTGGGCTGAAATTAGTAGAGATGCACGAGCTTTGCAAACGCATTGTCATACAACTGGTTCTACTAGTTACGCGGAAAAGCGAGCTAACTTTGTATGTTTTCTTCTTTTCTTTTGTAATTTATATCCTATCACTACTCCAAATTTGGGCAACTATTGCCCGATTGTCAAAATTTCCCCTCATTTTGGCTATGTAAGAAGAAATTTGTAATTGCAGGTTGAAACTCATGGAAGAGAGCCAACACATTTGGAGTTCTTTAAAGAGACACATGGCAAAGACGGTGGGGGCTTTGTAGCTAATACGGCCACTAAAAGTTTTCTGGTATATGTTCTTATTCTACCCTTTGTCTTTTTTAGGTATGTTGGTCAAGTTGATTGAGGAACGATCATAAAAAAAGTATGTGTTTGGGGCAAGTGTTTGGGGTTGTCTTGTCTGCATGTTCTCATAACCTTATCATGTTATAATTATTCAGATTTCGGATGCTTCCTACCCAAAATTTGACTGATAAAAGCTGACTATAACTATTTTGCTTATACATTCTGATTTGTACAGTAGGTTGTTGCACATTCTGCTTTGTTTTGAAATTGACCTTAAATTGTGTTCATTGCTGCTGTTATGCTTGTAAACAAATAAAGTTTCCTTTTTGGAATGCTTGGTTTTTGGAATGAGGAGGTGTTTCTTACCAAGTATCTCAAAACTCTTGGTCTCGGATCGATGCCCTTGTTGGCTTTGATTTTGGTGATGATGTACATATGTCATTTGATCAGCAAAGCTAGAACAAAAGGGCTAAGAGATGGTTGCTACTTACTATTGTGTTTTAACTTTTTGGCCTGCATTATTTGTATGTGTAAACATGTAAAAACTGTATATGTAAAGTTAGACCTTGTCTTTATATTTGATGGAATAGTTGTGAACCGGGCGGGTGGCCCGAGGCACTAAACCTCTTGGGTTAGTGCTCTATTTCGCTTATTGTTGTTTTCCCATGTATACTTAGCATATGCTAAAATTGGTAAACGTCGTAAATACAGACTGAACACTGTCCGTTTTATCCCAGAATTTATAACCACTATTACTTTTATGTTACCTTTGTTAGCCTGAGGGGTTTCTTTTAGGAACCTTGGCGGTGTGACGCCTCCTCGGGTCGGGGGTATTTCATTAGGTGGTATCAATTTACCAAGTATATCATATTTTCATGTTGTGGAATTGGGCATGTTTTAATTGAACTGGGTATGATTGAGTTAAGCGACTTATATTGCAATCAGGTTGGAATGGTGTTTTCTTGCCTTTGGCATCTTCCCTACAAATTTGTTTCGTACTTTGGGTGGCTGACATCAAGTTTCAATCTTAATACATGTATTTTTGCTCACCTTTCTTTCAGGTTCCACAAGAATCAAGTGGGAACAACCTTAGTAATGAATCGGGGCACGCTGGACCTTCAACCTCAGCCTCACAAGTTAATTAGGTGGATGAAGTGGTCTTGCTCAAGACTTTTGATGAATGCATCTGCAGATTGGGAAATTAATTTACGACTCTTGCATCAAGCCAAATTTAGTACTCCATTCTTTTGGTTTTTTTGATTGTGTTGGATGTCACTTCGATTTTTGAAGGAGCAATGCAGAACTTGAACTTGATTTTTAGTAATTAGCACTAGCTAATTAATGCCGTCATATATAGGCCTCTAATTTCCTATAGTGCTTCTTTGGCAATTTTGGTACTTAGTTAATAGTAATTGATTATTGTATCAACTTATCAGGTGACTTTTGAAATGAAGAAATTATGTACGTATTTTCCTGATTTGCCAATTGGAAATCTTTTGTGGCTATCTTGCATATATATATATATATATATATATATATATATATATATATATATATATATATATATATTTTTTTACATATATTTACATATATGCACAGTGAAAACCTTACATGCATATAT
>JAKOGI010005130.1:0-16126 GCA_029747015.1 Carnegiea gigantea | reverse complement strand
TATGTATGTGTGTGTGTGTGTGTCTATATATATATATATATATTCTGCGTAGACCCATCAGTTCGGGCATGTTAAATATGGGTCGGGTGTATTTGGGTTCGGGTAAAATATGGATCGGGTGTATTTCGGGTTCAGGTAAAATACAGGTTAGTGTATTTGTTGAACTAACTGTATAAAGTTTTGATGATAACAAATCCAAGTGTAGCATACTTGCTTGAGTAATGTTGTTCCAAACAAGCTCTCCAAACAGGTCCTACACAGTTGTTTGTATTGATCCTACTTACCTGTTCTGTCTACTAAATGTTGAGAACAAGTTTTAAGAACAGGTTCCAAGCTTCAGTGACACAAAGATCAGCACACAACAAATCTCGACAACAGCTGACTAAGTCTTAAAGACCAAGTTCCTACATTCAGCGATACAAGATCACCCGAGTAATCAAGGTGACCAAGGTGTTTGGAGTTGCACATCCATCCTCGACAAGATGACTAATTCTTACAACAAGAAGTCTCGATTTGATTTAGGTTTTATCTTTTAGATTCTTGTTAATATGCCAATCTTGAAAGTCTCAATCTAACACTTCTTGAAACGGTTTTCGAGATTTGCTTCAGAACACCATTTCCAAATAACCCTGCAAACAGGGTGCCTAGGGTGTTCCTGAAACTGCAGCGGCCACATCCGTTTTACCTAAAAATTTCTTTTGGTTGGCTGGCTCTAAGAATCCTTTTATGAAATCCTAGGCTGATTAGTTAAGTCCTAAAAAGATTATTATTTATTATATATATGTAGCATATTGCAAAACCATTTTTGCTAGAGATTTTTTTCAAAATTCGAAAAATCTTTATTCCTTATTTTTGGGCCTTGATTGATTCAAATTTTGAAACCAAAATTTTTATCCTTTTTTGGGCTAAATTATACGCCTATATTAAGTGGCTAATCAGTTTTTATCCCGTGAGTATCAAATTCCTATATTTTAGGAGAATCTTATCTTCTTTGTTCCTAGCTGTTGGAAATCTGAAGAAATCTTCTAAGCTGCTAAAATCAGAAGATTTTTCTATCTTTTTTGAAGGAGTTAGCCGTTGGGTTTGCTTGCTTAAATAAGAAAATCTTTTCACTCCTTTCGGCAGAGATACACAAGGGAAAAATCGGTTTCTTTCACAAACACATTGAGATTTCTGGAGCTACATTTCAAAAGAAAAAACCGTGACAAGATTGTGCAAAAATTGAGCTTTCAAAACTATTGGCATACTAGGACTTCATTGTACCTTACATCTGCTTAAGTCAGAAGCACCCCAATAAGGTGTTTTGTATCCTTGATCTCAGATCAAAAGTGAGTGAGTGTGTCCTTAGTCGTGTGGACTTTGGACGTGTCCAATCTAGAGAGATTTGGACGTGGTGTAACCTGTCTTAGAGAAGAAGGTTACGTGGGTTACAAGTTGTAACAAGGAGTGTTACTTTTGTAACGTGTTCAGCCCGTTAGTGAAGTGGTTAAATCCTACACGAGGTAGGTCGTGGTTTTTCACACCTCAGTTGGGCTAGAGGTGTTTTCCACATAAAAATCGTGTGTGCTTTATTTCCGCTTTTATCTACTTGATTTTCGCTTTCTGAACCAATTGGGAACAGCCACTGCAAACAAGGCCCAAGACTGTTCGTCATTCAGAAACAGTCTCTGCAATCAGGGTCTAAGGCTGTTTGTCAGTAAATAGGCGAAAATCGGACACCACAATTCACCCCCCTCTTGTGGTCGTGTACTCTTAGAATTCAACAAGTGGTATCAGAGCAGGTTCTCTTCTAAAAGGTTAACACCTTGAGAGATTCTGAAAATGAGTACACCACAAGGCATACTTGAGGGCTAATCCATCACTCGACCACCTTATTTCAATGGCCAACACTACAGTTGGTGGAAGAACAGGATGGAGAACTATATACAAGCTGAAGATTACGAGTTATGGATGCTCATCAAGAACGGGCCCCTTGTTCCCACGAAAGTTCTTGAAGATGGAAAAAAGGTTCCCAAAGATCCTACTGAATATGATGCTGAGGATTACAAGAAAATGGAAAAGAATGCCAAGGCCAAGAAACTTCTCTATTTTGGCCTAGGACCCGATGAATATACTCGCATCTCAGAATGTGAGTCAGCTCAAGAAATATGGAATGCTTTACAAGTAGCTCATGAAGGAACAAGTCAAGTCAAACAATCACGCATTGAGTTACTCATAAGACAATACGAGTTGTTTGATATGGGTGATCGTGAGAATGTGATGGATATGTATACCCACTTCACTCACATAACAAACGAGTTAAAATCCCTGGGAAAATCCTTCACCACTGAAGAGTTGGTAAGGAAAATTCTAAGGATTTTGCCTCGATCATGGGAAGCCAAGGTAACAGCCATCCAAGAAGCCAAAGACATGAACAAGATCACCCTAGACGAGTTGATTGGTAATCTCCAAACATACGAACTGAGAAAAAATTCTCAACAGAAAGAGGAGATGAAGAAAGATCGAGCACTTGCCTTAAAAGCACAAGAAGATGATGATTCTGATCTTGAGGAAGAAGAGATGGCTATGATGACTCGAAAGTTCAAGAAATTCTTCAAGAAAGTCAAAGAAAACAGCAAAAGGAAGGATTTCAACAAAACCAGAAACACCCCCCGAGAACAGTTTACTGGGTGTTTCAAATGTAGCAAAACAGACCACATAGTGAAACTGTCCCTTACTTCGAGAAGAGCAAGAGCACGAACACCCCAGGAAACAAGGTAGAAAACAAGCTGCAAACTGTTCTGGGAAACGATTCTCGAAAGCAATGCTGGCTGCCTGGGGTGACTCCTTTGAAGATGAAGAAGAGTCTGAAACTGATGAAGGTGCTGTAGCTCTCATGGCACAAAGTGACACGGATCCAGATGATGAGTCAACAAACAGCCTTACTGATCTCAAGAACAAGGTACGTGGTCTCAATAAGGTAACTCTTGAAGAATTGTTGTGTTCATTGATGGATACTTATGCAGAATTGAAAAGAGATGTTCGAGACCTAGAACTAGAAAATGAGATCCTCAAGAGTGAAAAACTCGTGGTTGAAAAGAAAATATCCTTTTTACACCAAAACTTCAAGGAATCCTTGATCTTGAAAGAAGAGACTCACTCTGTTACCTTAGCCAAAGCAGAAAAGGAATCCCTAGAGTTGAAAGAAAAGGTTGAGTCCTTACTTGCTGAAAACAAGAACCTGTTGGCGAAAATAAAAAAATTGGAATCTGATCTCGCCACAAACAGGCTATGGAACAAGTCCTCAAAAGCGCTTGAATGGCTAAACACTCACCACAGTCAAAATAAAAAGGGACTAGGTTTTGCTCCTAAAAGGACCTCTTACCCAGTCAATAGAAAGTATGTTGGATTACCTGAAAATATTGTTTGCTTTCATTGTGGTAAAACCGGTCATTATCGATACACTTGTCCTTCAAGAAGGTATGCCATTGAAAGAAATGAAGGTTATGTAAAACAAATCTGGATTAGGAAAGATGAGATTTATCTATCTAAAAGAATGGGACCCAAGTGGATCTGGGTTCCTAAAACTAACCCTTGATTTGTTTTGCAGGCTGAAGTGAGAGAGAACAACCCAGCAAACAACCCAGCAAACAGCCTAGGGAACAACCTTGAAAACAAGCAGCTGTGGTATGTTGATAGTGGGTGTTCGAGGCATATGACCGGTGAAAAATCCAACTTTCTCTCACTTATAGCTTCGGATGGTGGGAGTGCGGTGTTTGGAAACGGCAAGTCTGGGACAATTGTCGGTATAGGTAGGGTTGGTGAGTCCCATTCCCACTCAATTGATAATATCTATCTAGTTGATGGCTTAAAGCACAATCTGCTTAGTGTGTCCCAACTGTGTGCCAAGAACAACCTAGTAGTGTTCTCACTAACACGTTGCTTGGTTGTAAACTCAAACACAGGAGATGTCATGTTAAGGGGGAAGCGTCACAGAAATGTTTACAAAGTATGTATTTCCACACATCCCCAAAACAATCTAACTTGTTTGAGCACTTTAAATGATGATATAATGCTCTAGCACAAGAGACTAGGTCATGCAAGTCTCATTCTTTTGAACAAACTTGTTTCCAAAGACCTAATTGTTGGACTACCTTCCATCAAATTCAATGATGACAAGGTTTGTGAAGCTTGTGCAAAAGGCAAACAAGTCAGATCGTCTTTTAAATCAAAAAATTGTGTTAGCACTACCCGACCTCTCGAAATGTTACACATTGATCTATGTGGTCCTATGAGGATAGCAAGTAGAGGTGGGAAGAGGTATATGCTGGTTGTAGTGGATGATTACTCTCGATTTACTTGGACCCTGTTCTTGGCATCCAAGGATGAAACTTTTGAGAATTTTATTGCCTTTCTCAAAAGGGTTGAAAGGAAAGTAGGACACTCTTTAGTTAGTTTAAGGTCTGATCATGGTACTAAGTTTGAAAATGCAAGCTTTACAAACTATTGTAATGCACATAGTGTTGATCATAACTTCTCAGCCCCAAGAACACCCCAATAGAACGGGGTGGTTGAGCGTAAAAATCGCACCTTAGAAGACATGACTAGAGCAATGCTTATTGCTAGTGGTCTTCCTAGGAACTTTTGGGCAGAAGCTTTGAACACATCATGCTACATTATAAATAGATGCATGATTAGACCTATTTTGAACAAAACTCCCTATGAACTTTTCAAATGTAGAAAGCCCAACATCATGCATTTAAGAACATTCGGTTGTAGGTGTTTTGTGCATAACAATGGGAAGGATGCCTTAGGGAAGTTTGATCCTAGGAGTGATGAGGTAATATTTCTCGGTTATTCCTCACATAGTAAGGCATACAAAGTGTTTAACAAAAGAACTTTGTGTGTTGAGGAAAGTGTGCATGTGCTTTTTGATGAATCTAACTCGTTGAGCAAGAATGATGCACAGGAGGAAGGATTTGAATTAGGTCTTGTTCGAAAAGAAGTGTTGCACCAAGATGAATAAGGTAAGAACACTGTGGAGAAAACGGGTCCTGAAGCTGTTCCTCAGAACGGCAGGCAAGGTGAGGACCAAACAGGGGGAAGCAACGTTGAACCCTGTTCGGGACAACACCAGTCCAGTTCCTCAGGAACAGGCCTGCAAACAGGTGCAGGAACAGGCTCAGGAGCTGTTTCTGAACCTGATTCTTCAAGTATCCAAGCCAGAGTAGAAAGTGTGTCTGTGGATCCCCTAACTCCACGACCATGGAAGCATCATCGTTCACACCCCCTTGATCAAATCTTGTCTGATATAAATACTGGGGTGCAAACGAGATCTAAGCTTAAGAATTTTTGTGCTTTCTATGCATTTCTCTCTGACATTGAGCCAAAGAATGTCAATAAAGCTCTTGCAGATGCAGATTGGGTCACAGCAATGTAAGAAGAGCTTCACCAATTTGAAAGGAACAAGGTATGGCACCTTGTACCCCAGCCTGCAGATAGAACAATCATTGGAACCAAGTGGGTGTTTCGGAACAAGCTGGACGAGTCCGGAACAGTCACTAGGAACAAGGCACGGCTGGTGGTTCAAGACTACAATCAGGAAGAAGGGATCGATTATGAAGAAACCTTCGCACCTGTTGCTAGGATTGAGGCTATTCGTATCCTAATAGCCTTTGCAGCTCATATGGAGATCAAGCTATATCAAATGGATGTCAAAAGTGCATTCCTAAACGGATACCTTAAAGAAGAGGTGTACGTCAAACAACCCCCTGGTTTTGAAAACAGTGAATTTTCAAACCATGTTTTTCAACTTGACAAAGCTCTTTATGGTCTAAAACAAGCTCCTAGAGCTTGGTATGAACGATTGTCAAGTTTTTTACTTGAAAATGATT
Source organism: Carnegiea gigantea (assembly GCA_029747015.1). NCBI lineage: Eukaryota > Viridiplantae > Streptophyta > Magnoliopsida > Caryophyllales > Cactaceae > Carnegiea > Carnegiea gigantea. The sequence continues at coordinate 10,253 of JAKOGI010005130.1, read as the reverse complement.
TTAGAAGAGGCAAGGTAGATAATACCTTGTTTCTAAAATCTAAGGGGGAACATCTGTTGATTGTCCAAGTATATGTTGATGACATCATATTTGGGGCAACTCATCATGATTTATGCAATGAATTTTCAAAAATGATGAGGAGTGAGTTTGAAATGAGCATGATGGGTGAGCTTAACTTCTTCTTAGGCTTACAGATCAAGCAAACTTCAAACGGCACCATGATCCATCAACAAAAGTATATTAAGGAACTACTTAAGCGTTTTGGAATGGAGTCGGCCAAGCCTATTGATACTCCCATTTCGCCTTCTACCAGGTTGGTAATGGATGATGGGAGTCCCTCAGTTGAGGAGAAACTCTATAGGGGCATGATAGGGTCACTCTTATACCTTACCGCTAGTAGGCCCGACATTGTTTTCAGTGTTGGTTTATGTGCCCGTTTTCAGTCTAATCCTAAAGAAACTCACCTTAAGGCTGTTAAACGGATACTAAGGTATTTAAAACATACACCTGATTTAGCTCTATGGTATCCTAGAGGTTGCAATTTTGATCTTGTTGGATATGCTGATGCTGACTATGCAGGCTTCCTGGTTGATAGAAAAAGCACCACAGGTATGGCTCATTTCCTTGGACCTTGTTTGGTATCTTGGGCAACCAAGAAACAACATTCAGTTGCCATGTCCACAGCAAAAGCTGAATATGTTGCAGCTGCCTCATGTTGTGCTCAATTACTGTGGATAAGACAACAACTCAAAGACTTTTGTGTTGACACTGGATGCATACCTATTTTTTGTGATAACACAAGTGCAATTAATATTGCCAAAAATCCGTGTCAACATAAAAGAACTAAACATATTGACATACGTCATCATTTCTTAAGAGACAATGTTGAAAAAGGGTTAATCTCAATGAATTTTTGTGTCACAGAAAACCAAATTGCTGATATATTCACCAAGGCGCTAAGTAGAGATTAATTTGAGAAAAATAGACTTGAACTAGGTTTGATTGAAACAACCTAAGTACCCTGTTCTCTCCCCCTGTTTGTAACTTCCATAGGTTGAAGGTACAATGTGTTTAATAAAAATTGTTTGCAATCAATTCTGTGCTATTTTAGTATATGTGCATTATTTGCAGCTGCTGGCATTCGTTTAAATTTAATATGATTGCCTTTATTATCTTGTTACCGTTGAATCTCCTCCAAGATCAAGCAGTAAGAACAGGTACGCTCCTTGATTGTTAGTATGTGAAACAAGTTGTGTCTAGCCTTTAAATTTTCCTCCTTCCCGAGGCATGCGCGGGCGGCTAGTAATGATCTACCCGTTGTAACGGGTAAATCTTTAAAGATTTGGCATGCTCTCTCTCTTTAAATCTCCAAATCTTTGCCTCTCTCTCTCTCATCACACCTCTCTCTCTCTCTCTCGAATACCCGGCAATTTCCCTTCACTCAAACCCTAATCTCTCTCCAATTCTTGCTCAAATGGCTTCCTTCAACGGCTCTGCAAGTTCTGGTTCAAAATCTCAGGGTAGCAGGACACCCGCACCAGCCTCACGAACAGGTCCTGCCCCTGTTTCCTTCTCGCCGTTTTTAATGGCGATTCTAGAAGGTAAAGCTTCCACTCCTCCTCGCCCAATCAGCTTCAAACCTTTTGGATTTTTGAAGAGTGTCAACCTGAAATCAGTGGGCTTGGGTTTGAAAGATATTCCCTACCATTTTGGTTGGGAATTGGTGGTGTTTGAGGGATCGACTGTTTGTCCCCTCACTGAAAAGAACTTTGCTTCAACTGGGGAAATTGGTGGCAATCTTGGGTCCCAAGATGAAGCCTTTGAGTCCCATGTTGGTTTCTTTGATTTCTCTGAGCCCTGTTCTTTCGGGCTGTTTCCTGAAAAAGAAACAGTACCCGAAACAGGGTCTGAGTCCTATGAGGAGGTGTTTAAGGACGATTTGGGAGTTGGTCTTCAAGGAGACTCGGCTGAGCAGTCTCTTGAGGTAGGGGGAAGTAGTGGCATGGACATCCCTCCTGCAGCAACCGAATCAGTGACTCCGGTTCCTCAATCCGAAGAAAAGAGAAAAAGGGTCAAAACAGTGGCCAGGCGTAGCAGAACGCCTAGATCAAGGCCACAACCAAGGCCTCAAACCTCAAAAACCTCAGCCCCCTCTCCTCCAAAAACTGCCCAACCAACCCACAAATCTACCGGAATTACTTTTCAGTCTACTCTGCGTACCACAAAATCAACTACTCCGGTAATAGAGGAAATTTCCTCTTCCTCTGAGGATTCTTCAGATTCCTCTGCTACTGAGAACACCCTCTTTGAATAGGAGACCCCGGTGTTCTCCGAGTCCTCAGAAGAACAAACTCAATCTCCTCCTCCTCCTTCCAAGAAAACCTCCACTCTCCTCGCTCGCAAAAGAAAGACCTCTACTGCTCCAGTCTCAAAATCAGCTAAACCCGAGACTACTTCTTCTGTTCCTCCCCCCAAAAGAGTTAAAAAGTCTACTGCCTCTCCTGTTTCTACCAAGATTGCGCATCTGCTTAAGCGCAATGTAGTTAGGGGGAAGATAGTGAGTGTTCAATTTTTCGAGGAACAGGGGTTGGGGGTGTTCCTACAGAAGCTGCGTGCCCAGAACTGGCTGGACCTCTTCACGAACACCCAGCTGGGGTGTTCTGTACCAGAATTGGCTAAGTTCTATGCCAATTGTGTTGTCACCGAAGGGGTGGTGACAAGTAAAATTGGTGATACACAGGTGCAATTTGATGCACAAACTCTGGGTACGATTTTGAGTGTTCCCTCACTTGGCTTTGATGTGTATGTGAGGGAGGATAAGTCTGTCCTAGGGACAGCCAGGCTGCTGGAGCTTTCACAGCGGTTGAGTCAAAACCAGGGCCTGCAAACACCCACATCCGTGAAGAAGGGTGAGATGACCTCTCTGCACCAACTGCTCTTTATGTTTGTCATAAAGAACATCATCTCAAGAGGTCAAGGTAGAAACTAGGCTGATGCTCTTGATCAGTGCCTGGTGGATCTTTTGGATGGGGAGGAACCCATCAACCTTCCTGTTCTTATGATCCGCCATATTGGGCGTATTACAAACACCACCCGGGCACATGATCTTGGGTATGGTTTTCTACTGACGAGGGTTTTTGAGCACTTTGGGATAGAGCTCAAAAGGAGGGTGGCTGCTCAAGTGATTGATGAGATAGGGAGTGACACCCTCATGGGGTGTGGATATACTCTGGCTGAGGGCTCGGTCTCCAAACAGGGGAGCCGAACACCCAGACCTCCTGTTTCTGGGAGGTCATCAGTCAAAGTTGAGGCTGTTTTAGAGGATAACTCCCGCCTCAAGGATGAGCTCACAGCCGTCAAGGCTGCCCTGGAAGAAGAGAAGGCGCTATCTGCCAAGCATCACGAAGATCTCCTTGCCCTTCTCTCCTCCCTCGCTACCAAACTCCCTCCTCCGCAGCCATAATCAACCCTTATAACCTGTTCTCATCGGATGTTTCCTAGAGTTCTCTTCCCCGTCTCTTTCTGTGCTTCCTTTTTTTTTTTTTTTGTATTGCACCTTTCGGACTTTCAATGACATATCTTGTTCTGTTATATCTTGCTTATCTCTTGCTATGTCTTATGTGATTCACTTACAAACACCATGTTCTAACTGTTGTTTGTACCTTTTTAATGATGCCAAAAGGGGGAAGATAAGTGGACCTAGGTTGAGTTGAATGGTTGGTTGAGTTGAACGGTTGAGTCATTAGTCTTTATATTTACATATGTTTTTTGACTGACCTAGCACCTGTGTGGATATATATCAGCACTCAAGGCACTTACGAAAATAAAATCTTTTTCTTGTCAATATGGTCACTTGGTTTGTCATCATCAAAAAGGGGGAAATTGTTGAACTAACTGTATAAAGTTTTGATGATAACAAATCCAAGTGTAGCATACTTGCTTGAGTAATGTTGTTCAAACAAGCTCTCCAAACAGGTCCTACACAGTTGTTTGTATTGATCCTACTTACCTATTCTGTCTACTAAATGTTGAGAACAAGTTTTAAGAACAGGTTCCAAGCTTCAGTGACACAAAGATCAGCACACAACAAATCTCGACAACAGCTGACTAAGTCTTAAAGACCAAGTTCCTACATTCAGCGATACAAGATCACCCGAGTAATCAAGGTGACCAAGGTGTTTGGAGTTGCACATCCATCCTCGACAAGATGACTAATTCTTACAACAAGAAGTCTCGATTTGATTTAGGTTTTATCTTTTAGATTCTTGTTAATATGCCAATCTTGAAAGTCTCAATCTAACACTTCTTGAAACGGTTTTCGAGATTTGCTTCAGGACACCATTTCCAAACAACCCTGCAAACAGGGTGCCTAGGGTGTTTCTGGAACTGCAGCGGCCACATCCGTTTTACCTAAAAATTTCTTTTGGTTGGCTGGCTGTTCTAAGAATCCTTTTATGAAATCCTAGGCTGATTAGTTAAGTCCTAAAAAGATTATTATTTATTATATATATGTAGCAGATTGCAAAACCATTTTTGTTAGAGATTTTTTTCAAAATCCATAAAATCTTTATTCCTTATTTTTAGGCCTTGATTGATTTAAATTTTGAAACCAAGATTTTTATCCTTTTTGTGGGCTAAATTACACGGCTATATTAAGTGGCTAATCAGTTTTTATCCCGTGAGTATCAAATCCCTATATTTTAGGAGAATCTTATCTTCTTTGTTCCTAGCCGTTGGAAATCTGAAGAAATCTTCTAAGCTGCTAAAATCAGAAGATTTTTCTATCTTTTTGAAGGAGTTAGCCGTTGGGTTTGCTTGCTTAAATAAGAAAATCTTTTCACTCCTTTCGGCAGAGATACACAAGGGAAAAATCGGTTTCTTTCACAAACACATTGAGATTTCTGGAGCTACATTTCAAAAGAAAAAACCGTGACAAGATTGTGCAAAAATTGAGCTTTCAAAACTATTGGCATACTAGGACTTCATTGTACCTTACATCTGCTTAAGTCAGAAGCACCCCAGTAAGGTGTTTTGTATCCTTGATCTCAGATCAAAAGTGAGTGAGTGTGTCCTTAGTCGTGTGGACTTTGGACGTGTCCAATCTAGAGAGATTTGGACGTGGTGTAACCTGTCTTAGAGAAGAAGGTTACGTGGGTTACAAGTTGTAACAAGGAGTGTTACTTTTGTAACGTGTTCAGCCCGTTAGTGAAGTGGTTAAATCCTACACGAGGTAGGTCGTGGTTTTTCACACCTCGGTTGGGCTAGAGGTGTTTTCCACGTAAAAATTGTGTGTGCTTTATTTCCGCTTTTATCTACTTGATTTTCGCTTCTGAACCAATTGGGAACAGCCACTTCAAACAAGGCCCAATACTGTTCGTCATTCAGAAACAGTCTCTGCAATCAGGGTCTAAGGCTATTTGTCAGTAAATAGGCGAAAATCAGACACAACAATTCACCCCCCCTCTTGTGGTCGTGTACTCTTAGAAGTCAACAGTATTTCAGTTTTACGGGTTTTGGATCAACCCAATGGGTTTAGAGCACCTTGTCTATGAGTTATTTTTCTTTTTCCAAAATCAAAAATTTTGCATATTTATTACTCAAAATCGTTAGTATTAAATGAAAAGGCATTACAATTGTAATTTCTCAAAAGAATATTAAAAATATTCAAACTTTTTATAACAATATATGAACATCTTGTATGGACGGGTAAAGAATAAAGCCTCACTTGCTTTTGGGTAGATCGACCTGTACATTAAAAGAATGCCAATAGCGGGTTTGCTATTTATGGGGTAGCCCATCTAGAGTATTTTAATAGGCTGTAGCGGCTTGACCACTGATAACCTAGTCAACAATTTAATGTCTTTATTAAGTAATCTACCGATGTCTAATCAGGCAAAATGTTATTAATGGGCTGACCCCAATATGGATACGGCTAGCCGTTTTCCTACCACTAATATCATAGCTTAAAACTAGTTAGAACGAAAACCAAATAAAATTGAATAAAAGAAGCACAAGGTATTATCTTGCAGCTATAACATCAAAAAAATTAATTAATTTTAGAAATAATTGGACATATTTATTTAACTAAGTACATAATGGCATGACTTGCACATCTTTAATACTTGTCACCATTTAAATTAACTTTTTTTAAAAGATTAGATATTTATTTCATGCAATTTTATGTCCATTTTTAATTTTTTTCACGTAAAAGTTATGTACGATATTATTTTTAGAGAATGGAGAAGAAAAAATAAGCTTATTATTGTTTAATTTGTAAATAGATGCAATAGTTATAAAATATTTTTTAAACTATTTGATAAAAACGACTAATCATTATTATTATAAGGGATAAATTAGAGAAAAATCAAAACCTAAGATATAATGTACAGGTCGAGTGGGCGGGTTCAGGTTTGAGTCAGGTTTGACCTGCTAATTTGCAGGTTTTTTAGGTTCCTTTTATTTCAGGTTCAGGTTGAGAAAATCATGTTCAAAACCCAAAATTTTCGGGCAGTTTCGGGTCGGGTTTACGGGTCGGGTCAATTTTTTCCAGGTATATCTATGCGTGTATACGCGCGTGTGTCTATGTATGTATAGTGTTTTTTTTTTTTTTTTTTTTTAAAAACAAAAAAAAAAAAAAAAAATGTATGTATCTATCATATCTATATATCTATATCTATATATATATATATATATATTCTATATATATATATATTATATATAGTGTATCATATATGTATGTATGTATGCATATGTGTGTGGTTATATATATACACCCAACCACCACACAACACACACACATATTAATATATATATATGCATATATCTGTATATGTACACATATATATAAGATATATATATTGTGTGTGTGTGTGCGTAGTGTGTATATAATACATATATAATATATATGTGTATATCTATATATATTATATATCTATATTATAATATTATATATATATATATATATATATATCTACATATGTATATATACATATTTATTACATACATATATATATGTATATATGATACATATATATATATATATATAATCTATTGTATATAGATTGTGGTTTATATACATATATATATGTATGTATATGTATGTGTGTATATATAGCTATAATATATATATTATATTAATATCTTATATATATATTATATATATATATATATATTAATATATATTTCTCATTTTAGACATGATAGTATATATATATATATAATATATATGATTATCTGTTCTACAACATAAATACATACATATACATTATATATATATATATATATATATATTTATAATGTTGTGTATATGTATGTATGTGTATGTATATGTATGTATGTATGTATTATGTTGTGTCTATATATATATATATATATATATATATATATATATATGTATGTATGTTTGTATGTATGTATGTGTATATAGATGTATGTATATGTATTTATATATGCGTGTGTGTGTGTGTGTGTATGTGTGTGTGTGTGTGTGTGTGTGTGTGTCTATACACACACACACGCGCGCACACACACACACACACACACATATATATATAGGGCTACTCAGGTAGGATAAGCTACTCCATGAGATGAGTAGGACTAGGGCATGGATGTGCTGCTAGTATCTTACCGAGAAGGGATCGCCAAATGGACTCCTAATAATCACTGAAGCTAAAACTATTGATTACGAATTATTAATATAAGTAAATGTGTGTGGTGTTATTCTTAGTGAAAGTAAAGCTCAAATACATCAATAATAAAGCTCCTATCACCATAATTGAGGGCGTGGTTCGTGATCAAAGAACGTGCTTGTGGTGATATCCATAGATAGATCAATTGATCACCAAGCATAATTCTGACGATCTCCAAAATCAAAGCTTTTGATCACTGGAACTAAACCTGTTGATCACGAAATATATCCATCAAATGTCTTGTTTATAATATATGTTTTTGTGTATCATATCAGTTAGTGATCACATAGGTTTTCTTTGACAATCATGAAAATTATATATGTTTGGCAATCGTATCTATCATTGACATATATGTGAGTAGAATCTTTATCTATGTAGGGATTGAAAAATGAAGATTAGTAGTTGTATAAATATGTTTGTTACTAAAAAGCTATACACTCAATTGATAATTAGGTAAGCTTTTGTTTTCTGTTAGGTTTACCTCTATCTTCGTCAGAATAATAATGTAATTTTTTTATATGATATTAGTTAACGGTTAATGGATTCATTTTTATTGATCCTTAGAATTGTGTTTAATGATTAATTTATTTATCTATCTATGCTGACTATAATAAATGTGTCCATTGAACATAAGCTAATACATGCAATTCTAGTTAGGGCGCATTACTTGTTACATTTTCAGCTTTATTTTCATCACTAATCATCACATATGTTTTTGCTTATGATACAAGTTAGTGATCAATAAATTAAGTTTTAATGATTATCAGAACTATGTTTGCTGATCAATTAATCTATCTATGGCGGTCACTGTAAATACGTTCATTAATCATGAACCATATCCTTAATTTTAGTTAAGAGTTTTAATTATGATGTCTTTGAGCTTCACTTTCTCAAAAAATCATAATATTTATTTATACTTAATATCTTGAGTAGTGATCTATAGTTTTAGTTTTGGTGATCTGCAGTGGTATATTTAGTGATCGATTCTGGCTGAGAGGTGGACAACACTTGCATGATCTCATCTTGGTCATCTCACAAAGGAACTCATCCTACTTGAATAGCCCTTGAACATATGTATGCATGTATGCATGTATGTGTGTGTGTATGTGTGTATATATATATATATATATATATATATATATTATATATATATATATATATATATATATATATATCTATATATATACAAACACCATATATTTAGATAGATATAAAATAGATATATGCATATATATATATATACATATACATATATATATATATATATATATATATATATATATATATATATATATATATATATATATATATATATATATATATATATATATATATATGTATGTATATAACAAAAACACACATACACACACAGATATATACATATATATACACACACACACCCACACACACATAGATATATATACATATGTGTGTGTGTGCATGCACACACACACACGCACACACACACACAGACACACACACACACACACACATATATACATATACATATACACAGGCGTGTACATATATGTATATATATATATATATATCTGTATGTGTGTGTGCATATATATATATATATTATATATATATATATATGTATATACATATAAATATTAAATATAGATGAATATATATGTGTATATATACATATATATTATATATATATCTATTAGATAATATACACACACACATACGTATATAGATACACATTACATATATACACACACACACATATATGTAGATAATATAAAATATATGTACGTATGTATGTGCATTGTGTGTGCGCCACACGTTCTATAATATATATAGATATATATATATATATATATATAATATATATACATGATAAACATATAGTACATTCATGTATATAGATATATATATAGATAATATATTATCTATATATTATATATATTATATATATATATATATAATATATAGTATAATATAATATATATATGCACACACAATAGCACTACATTTATATGCATATATAATATATACTATACACCACAAACACAACACATATTAATGTATAGTGCATATAAAATGAACATATATATATATATATATATATATATATATATATATACACACACACACACACATACACACATTCATACATATACACATATATATATACATATATATTGATATATATATATATATGTGTGTGGGTATGCGTATGTGTACATATATATACATACATACACACGCACTCACACACACACACACACACACACACACACACACACATATATATATATATGTATATATAACACAGACATATGCATATGAATATATTCATAGACATGTATATCTACATGCATATGTGGATATATTTATACACGCACGCACGTGCGCGCACACACACACACATATATATACACACACACACGCACATATACATACACATACATATGTGTATATATACATATATACATATATATGTGTATGTGTATATATATATATATATATATATATATATATATATATATATATATATATATATATATATATATATATATATATATATATATATATATGTACATATGGATATAT